>JAHNEJ010003080.1:0-235102 GCA_022559845.1 Amorphophallus konjac
CTTTCCTTTAGTTAGTTGCGAGGTAGGGATCCGCGTGAACCCTACTGAGTCTCTGTTGTGAGACTCACCCCTTCCTTTTCAGGTGAGGCGGAGCAACATACTGTAGGATTCTCTCATGCTTTTGGTGAAAAGTCTTAGAGCCAGCAGTGGTCTATCAGTGGTCGGTTAGTAGTCAGTCTGTCTTTTTTTCTTCTTTTGGCCGGGGTATGCCCCGTGTAGTTATTTATTTTGACCATTATATAATGTGGGACTTGTGATATATTGATGAGGGCATCTCACAGCGCCCACTTTGGCTCGGATCACCTGCATCATTTGGATGAAGCCCGGCTATGTGTTCACATGTTATTTTCCTTTTCTTTGAGTCATATCTTATGTACTTTCCTTTATTGAGTCATGCTATCTTAGTCATTTCCCTTGTTATGCTTATTTGGGCCCAAGTACCTTAGTTATGGGCCCATAAGAGTGAGTCTAGGATATGCTCGGTCTTTTGTCCAAATGTCAAGGGTACTATGGTCATGTAAAGAGTGGATGCCTATATACAGGCCCCATCTCCCCTCATGTACTGAACTTTTGATGAATAAATTTGACTAGAATCATTTTCCACCTCCACTCTCTTCTACTAAAGCTATTCTCTCTCTCCCTCTCTCTCATTATATATATATATCTCTCTCTCTTCAAGAAGGGGGCGAACCTCCCTCTCTCTCCTCCTTCTCCCACCTGCCACCTAACTCCCCTCCCTCATTCAAAGTTCTCCCCAACTACCCACCACCCCCATAAACTCACCCCAGCCCCAAGGCACCCTCCACCAATCCAAGCCCCACCTCCCAACCACCACCTACCCCATCCACTTCCCTAAGCACCTCCCCACCTCCCCAAGGCTGAAGGAGCTACTCCCAAGGCCCATTTTTGAATTTCCCTCCCATCTTCCACCCCCCATAGCACCCTTGGTCGCCCAACACCAGCCCCAACCCAGCCAAGGTCGCCCCCCCACTCCCCTCTCCATTGTCCACCTTGTGCAGCCCTCCCCATCCCCTCTCACCCACAGCCAGCTGCAGCCCCCTTCACCCACCCCCTCCTTGTTTCTCCAGCCACCACAACAGCCCTCCATCAACCTCCTCCACTCCCCACAACCTCCAGCCACCCCATTTCCCCCACTACACCCCCACCACCCCTCCACTCATATCCATTTCCTTTGCAGATCAAGTTCTGGTTGCAGGTAGCAGATTGGCCGCAGGTTGCAGAGGCCACCCCATCGTCCCCTGGGAGCTTCTGGTGACCTACCTTACATCTTTGGAATCGTCCCCGAGTCATCTTTCCAACGGAGGTGGTCCCACATCCATCCGAGCTCAGAGCTGATTGGAGGAGTCGTTCTCGCCAGACTGCGCTCTCCGACTCCGGTTGGTGATCTGAGACTGAGAGCAGAGGCCGCCACGACCTATTCTGGAAAGTTCTGGGCGCCATTTTCGAAGGAGAGGAACTACGACCAGTCCCCTTTCAGTACGAGGAACAACGAAGTCAATCGCCCTCCCGAGCTCTCAGTTCCAAATTTTCCCGTCGAATCCCATCAGTTCCTGCTCGAAGCTGCTCCAGCCACGGTCGCGTCAACGCCAATTTTGTCTCAATCGGAGTTCGGTAGCCTCCGTGGCATCATCTGCAACCAACCTCATCAGTTCTGCACCAGACAGAGATAGAACCACTCAGTCTGGTTCCAGACTCTGCCCCGGCCAGCAACGACTTCACGAAGCTCACCCAAAATTCAAGCGTCATCCCTGGTCAGTGCAGAAAGTTTTGGCAGTGGTTTCGTCACATTTTGAGCTCCGCTGAGTCCGTGGCGGCGCCTACATCAGTAACCTGTCCAGTTGTTCCTGAAGCTAGCAGAATCGATGCAACTCGGCAAGTCGGCTTTTCTCACTTATTTTCCCCACCCCTCCTGACCGGCTTACAGCCCCTCCATGCGTGGAGGTAGTGTTTGGTTGTAACACTTTAACCCCGACCCCCTTGATCCACCCTCCTGCGTGAGGAGTAGTGTTGTACTTCTAAAATTTTCAAGTCAAGCGGCATCGACGTGGCGTGCGGGTGCATACCCACGCCTCCCCGCTCGCCCTCGTCTTCGGCCGGGATCGGTGTCTTCACACCGATCAGGTGAGTGACTGGTCCCTACCTTGTGTTCCATGCTTTGCTAGTGTAGTATTGCTTCTTATGCTCGTCGGCCGGTGAGAGAGCGCTCGGACCCGTAATTGCTCGATTTGAGTGCCCACCGCGGATTGTAAGTGAGAACCACCCAACCCCACGCCCCGGCTTGCCATCTGCCCACTAAATTTGGAATTCCCAGACCCTTAGGGGTCAGCCTAAGCCCACCTAGTCTTTAGAATACTTGGGTCCCACCTCGGACCCTCACCACCATCCCCCGGCCCCACCGGGTGATCTCGTGTGTGCCGTGTGAGTGAGCCGCTATCGTGAGATCATTAAAAGTGCTTGTATGCTTGCGGGTGTAAGTCCTAGGGTCAAAGAGTCTCTCATTAGCACCTTTGGGCTGTGCCACATCAAGTGGTATCAGAGCGGTCATAGGCTTGTTCTTACAAGTCTAGTCTTGGGTTGTCTTCACACTAAGTCATTCATAGGTGCATTCGCACACCCGTGCATAGCCCACCCAACTTTGCATGACCACTCATAGTGGAACTCATTATCAAACCAATCCATCCTCTTCCAATTCCACAATGAATCCCAATCCCCAAGGGAATCCCGCCAACAACGAGCATGAGCTCCCCGATCATATGAGATTCCTAGTGGAGGGTATGGCTAGTATCTTAGGACGGCTTGATGACATAACAACCCGGCTTGAGCAACTTGAGGAGAATAGGCCCGCCCCAAGGGTAGGTGATAGGAGGGCACCTCCCCCACATGAGGAACCAGCCATAGGAGAGCTCAACCTTGACCCTCCTCCCGAATTGGAAAGAGACCCACCTCCAAGGAGGAATGAAAGACCCCCCCGGGACAACCCGGATGACCACCTTATGAGACTTGTGAAAGTAGATGCCCCCACCTTTGATGGATCTCATCACCCAAGCATCTATTTAGATTGGGAGGCGGCTATGGACCAATATTTTGATTGGTACCCAATGACCGAGGATAGGAGAGTCCGGCTTGCAAAAATGCAACTTACCAAATTAGCTAAGACTCATTGGATGAACATTGAGGCATTAAGGATAGTTAGGAGGGAAGCCCCCATCACCACATGGGGGGCCATGAAGGAACAACTCAAACTCAAATATGTCCCTCCCTCCTACCATCAAAACCTCCTAGATGAGTGGCAAGCCTTAACACAAGAAGGGAAGACCGTTATGGAGTACATTGAGAAATTTGACTACTACCTTCTTAAGTGTGGAGTCCAAGAGGACCCCGCCATCACACTATCCCGCTTTAGGAATGGGCTTCAATTCCACATAAAAAAGGAGCTATTCATGCGTCAAGTAGCCACTCTAGAGCAAGCCTACCAAGTGGTCCGAGATGCCGAGAAATTCTCTCGATACACCCAAATGTTTCCCCCTCGGGGAATGGACCCAAAATCCATGGTACCTAGGACCAACCCCTCACCTCCTCAACGAGGACTCCTCCCCACCCCCATGGGAACTCCTCCCACCCGGGCAGCCCCTCCTAGTGGCACCCCTCCTCCTCGCCCCACAAGTGGGCCCCCCAACCCCACTCCCAATAGACCAAATCCGGCACCCACTCCCCCTCACACTAGGGCTGCCCCAAACCAGCAAAGTGGGCAGCAATGCTTTAAGTGCCTTGGGTATGGACACTTCGCCAATCAATGCCCCACCAAGGGCGCATCTAGCTTGCTCATTGAGGAGACAACCTCCTTGCCCCAAGATGAAGTTATAGAAGAGGTTGAGGTGTACGAGGCCTCTCCCGATTGGGAGGAGGAGTATGAGAACCACTACATGGAGACCAATCAAGAATAAAACCCTCCATCTACCAACTCTCACCTTGGAGTAGTTAGGTGCACCCTCACTCAAACCCAAGAACATGATTGGAGAAGAAACACCATCTTCCATACCTACATCCGGATAGGGAGTCATGCTAGGAAGGTCATCTTGGACAACGGGAGTAGTGTGAATGTGGTGTCACCCGACACCATCAAACTTTTGGGCCTTACCATCTCCCCACACTCACACCCATATCGGGTAGCTTGGATTGATGCCACATCCGTACCTGTTAGCACTCGTTGCCTTGTCCCTATCACATTTCAATCCTACCAAGGCCAAGTTTGGTGTGACATTCTACCAATGGAAGTTGGAAGTATACTCCTAGGACGGTCTTGGATCTACGATGTAGATGCCACCTTCCTTGGAAGGACTAATACTTGCATTTTCACTCATGAAGGGAAGAGAATCCAACTCAACCCCTCTCCACCCCGTTCCCTTCCCAAGAAGGCATCTCCCTCCCTTGAGGGATCTCCTACCCCTCCCACTATTCAAAACCCACCAAACCCCACCCCATCAAGTCCTAATTTGACCATTGGGACTATTAGGAACCTACACCTCATCACTAGGAAAGAATTTGAGGAAGAAGTCAACCAAGGGGGACAAGTGTGTGCCATTGTTATTTGCCTTGGGGAATCCACCCTAACCGACCCACACCCAATAGAAATTCAACAAATCCTTGAGGACTTCCATGATGTGTTCCCCAATGTGCTACCGGATAAGCTACCACCCATGCGCGATGTGCAACATGCCATCGGCTTTGTGCCCGGAGCTACCTTACCCAACCCACCTCACTATCGCCTCAACCCCACCGAGCATGCTAAACTTAGGAGACAAATTGAGGAGCTCATCAAGAAGGGCTTTCTCCGCATTAGCAAAAGCCCATGTGCCGTCCCGGCCCTCCTCACACCCAAAAAAGACGGAACTTGGCGCATGTGTGTGGATAGCCGGGCCATCAACAAAATCACGGTCAAATATAGGTTTCCCATCCCTCGGCTAGATGACATGCTAGACATGCTTGCTGGAGCCACCATCTTCTCTAAGATCGATCTCAAAAGTGGCTACCACCAAGTTCGCATTAGGCCCAGGGACGAGTGGAAAACCGCCTTTAAAACTAAGGACGGTCTCTATGAATGGCTTGTCATGCCTTTCGGCCTTTCCAATGCACCTAGCACATTCATGCGCCTCATGACCGAGGTCCTCCGGCCCTTCATTGGCATCTTCCTTGTCGTCTACTTTGATGACATTCTCATATATAGCCAAACCAAGGAAGCCCACCTAGATCATCTCAAACAAGTTTGCACCGTTCTTAGGAAAGAAAGTCTCTTTGCCAATCCCGGGAAGTGTCATTTCTTAACCAATCAACTAGCCTTCCTAGGATTTATTGTCTCATCCCAAGGGGTATCCATGGACCCCGAGAAGGTCCAAGCCATTCTTGAGTGGCCCGAGCCCAAGACCCTCCACGAGGCCCGAAGCTTTCACGGACTAGCCACTTTCTATAGGAGATTCATCCGTGGGTTTAGCACTATCACCGCTCCTATCACGGATTGCCTCAAGAAGGGCACTTTTATGTGGACTAGGGCAGCCTCCAAAGCGTTCCTAGAGCTTAAAGAAAAGATGACCCAAGCCCCGGTCTTGTGCCTACCCGACTTCTCAAAGGTCTTCTAAGTCACTTGTGATGCATCCGGGGTAGGGATTGGAGGCATTCTTAGCCAAGAGGGTCACCCAGTAGCCTATTTTAGTGAGAAACTTTGTGAGGCTAGGACTAGGTACTCCACATATGACAAAGAGCTTTACGCTGTGGTTCAATCCCTTCGGCATTGGAGGCACTATCTCCTCCCCAAGGAGTTTGTGATCTTCTCGGACCACGAGGCCTTGAAGTACCTCAACACCCAACAAAAGCTCAATGCCCGCCATGCCCGTTGGGTAGAATACATTCAAGCCTATACCTTTGTCCTCAAGTACAAGATGGGTAGTGAGAATCGCACCGCCGATGCGCTTAGTAGGCGGGTAGCCTTACTTTCCACTATCCAGGTGGAAGTCACCGGGTTTGAGAGAATCAAAGGGGAATACCCAAATTGCCCCGACTTTGGGACTCACTACAACACCCTCTCCACTCAGCCCCACAAGGAACATGAGGGATTCATACTCCAGGAGGGGTATCTTTTCAAGGGAGCTAGGCTATGCATACCCTGGACTTCACTTCGGGACTTCTTAGTTTGGGAGTTACACAGTGGTGGCCTAGCTGGTCACTTTGGGGTCCAAAAGACCATAGAGCTAATTGAGAGGCAATTCCATTAGCCCAGTCTCAAGAAGGATGTGGCCCACATTGTGGGACAATGTCGCATTTGTGCCTCAGCAAAATAAGTGAGGCAAAACACTGGGCTTTACACACCCCTACCCATCCCAGACCGACCTTGGGAGGATTTGAGCATGGACTTTATCCTTGGCCTACCTAGGACCTTACGCAAACATGATTCCATCTTTGTCGTTGTTGACAGGTTCTCTAGGATGGCCCACTTTATCCCATGTGCCAAGACTTCGGATGCTTCTAGGGTCGCCCGATTGTTCTTTGATGAGGTGGTCCGACGCCATGGACTACCCAAAACCATTGTGTCTGACCGAGATGTGAAATTCACCAGTTACTTTTGGAAAACTCTCTGACATTTGATGGTAACCCTCCTCAAATTCTCCACCGCTTACCATCCTCAAACCGATGGCCAGACTGAAGTCGTCAACCAAAGCCTTGGGAACTTGCTCCGTTGTCTTGTAGGGGACCACCCTAGGAATTGGGATCTCCTCTTATCTCAGGCCGAGTTTGCCTACAATGATTCCATCAATAGGTCCATAGGCAAGAGTCCATTTGAGGTAGTACATGGTTATAGGCCTAGAAAACCCTCAGATCTTATTCCCCTTCCCCCACATGCTAGAGTGTTAGTCTCAGCTGAGTCCTTTGCACAGCATATCAAAGAGTTGCATGATGACATCCGCAAGCATATAGGGAAAAGTAATGAGGCTTACAAAAGGTGGGCAGATGCTCATCGGCGCCATTGCGAGTTCCAAGTGGGAGACTCGGTGATGGTGAGGACGGAGCGGCTCCTTCCGGGGCCTGCCTCCAAATTGAGGGCACGAGGGTCGGGACCCTTTCGAATTCTGAGACGACTAGGTAGTAACGCTTATGAGCTGGACCTACCTGAGGGTTTTGGGATACACCCTACTTTCAATGTGGCAGACCTGGTACCCTACAAGGGCCCCACGGTGGAACCTAGTGAGGAGCTTGAGCCTTTACCCTCCCTTGAGAGAGACACCCACGGTGTGACTTTACCTCCTAGCTTGAGAGGCCGACGTGAGCAAGTGGAGGCAATACTGGATGAGCAGACTACCATTACCAGGAACAGGGTATACCAGCGTTACCTAGTGAGGTGGAAGGGCCGTCCCCCGATCGAGGACACTTGGGTGAGCCGGGAAGACTTGCTGCGCCTTGACCCGGACATTTTGGAGCACTACCATAGTCAGGCGGACCCATACTCGACGGGGTCGAGTTCTCCCCACCCCGGGGGATTTGATGAGGGCATCTCACAGCGCTCACTTTGGCTCGGATCACCTGCATCATTTGGATGAAGCCCGGCTATGTGTTCACATGTTATTTTCCTTTTCTTTGAGTCATATCTTATGTACTTTCCTTTATTGAGTCATGTTATCTTAGTCATTTCCCTTGTTATGCTTATTTGGGCCCAAGTACTTTAGTTATGGGCCCATAAGAGTGAGTCTAGGATATGCTCGGTCTTTTGTCCAAATGTCAAGGGTACTATGGTCATGTAAAGAGTGGATGCCTATATATAGGCCCCATCTCCCCTCATGTACTAAACTTTTGATGAATGAATTTGACTAGAATCATTTTCCACCTCCACTCTCTTCTACCAAAGCTATTCTCTCTCTCCCTCTCTCTCATTATCTCTCTCTCTCTCTCTCTCTCTTCAAGAAGGGGGCGAACCTCCCTCTCTCTCCTCCTTCTCCCACCTACCACCTAACTCCCCTCCCTCATTCAAAGTCCTCCCCAACTACCCACCACCCCCATAAACTCACCCCATCCCCAAGGCACCCTCCACCAATCCAAGCCCCACCTCCCAACCACCACCTACCCCATCCACTTCCCTAAGCACCTCCCCACCTCCCCAAGGCTGAAGGAGCTACTCCCAAGGCCCATTTTTGAATTTCCCTCCCATCTACCACCCCCCATAGCACCCTTGGTCGCCCAACACCAGCCCCAACCCAGCCAAGGTCGCTCCCCCCACTCCCCTCTCCATTGTCCACCTTGTGCAGCCCTCCCCATCCCCTCTCACCCACAGCCAGCTGCAGCCCCCTTCACCCACCCCCTCCTTATTTCTCCAGCCACCACAACAGCCCTCCATCAACCTCCTCCACTCCCCACAACCTCCAGCCACCCCATTTCCCCCACTACACCCCCACCACCCCTCCACTCATATCCATTTCCTTTGTAGATCAAGTTCTGGTTGCAGGTAGCAGATTGGCCGCAGGTTGCAGAGGCCACCCCGTCGTCCCCTGGGAGCTTCTGGCGACCTACCTTACATCGTTGGAATCGTTCCCGAGTCAGCTTTCCAACAGAGGTGGTCCCGCATCCATCCGAGCTCGGAGCTGAATGGAGGAGCCGTTCTCGCCAGACTGCGCTCTTCGACTCCGGTTGGTGATCTGAGGCTGAGAGCAGAGGCCGCCACGACCTGTTCGGGAAAGTTTTGGGCGCCATTTTTGGAGGAGAGGAACTACGACCAGTCCCCTTTCAGTACGAGGAAGAACGAAGTCAATCGCCCTCCCGAGCTCTCAGTTCCAAATTTTCCCATCGAATCCCGTCAGCTCCTGCTCGAAGCTGCTCCAGCCACGGTCGCGTCAACGCCAATTTCGTCTCAATCGGAGTTCGGTAGCCTTCGTGGCATCATCTGCAACCAACCTCATCAGTTCTGCACCAGACAGAGACAGAACCACTCAGTCTGGTTCCAGACTCTACCCCGGCCAGCAACGACTTCACGAAGCTCACCCAAAATTCAAGCGTCATCCCTGGTCAGTGCAGAAAGTTTTGGCAGTGGTTTTGTCGCATTCTGAGCTCCGCTGAGTCCATGGCGGCGCCAACATCAGCAACCTGTCCAGTTGTTTCTGAAGCTAGCAGAATCGGTGCAACTCGGCAAGTCGACTTTTCTCGCTTATTTTCCCCACCTCGCCTGGCTGGCTTACAGCCCCTCCCTGCGTGGAGGTAGTGTTTGGTGGTAACACTTTAACCCCGACCCCCTTGATCCACCCTCCTGCGTGAGGAGTAGTGTTGTACTTCTAAATTTTTCAGGTCAAGCGGCATCGACGCGGCGTGCGGGTGCATACCCACGCCTCCCTGCTCGCCCTCGTCTTCGGCCGGGATCGGTGTCTTCACACCGATCAGGTGAGTGACTGGTCCCTACCTTGTGTTCCATGCTTTGCTAGTGTAGTATTGCTTCTTATGCTCGTCGGCCGGTGAGAGAGCGCTCGGACCCGTAATTGCTCGATTTGAGTGCCCACCGCGGATTATGAGTGAGAACCACCCAACCCCACGCCCCGGCATGCCATCTGCCCACTAAATTGGGAATTCCCAGACCCTTAGGGGTCAGCCTAAGCCCACCTAGTCTTTAGAATACTTGGGTCCCACCTCGGACCCTCACCACCATCCCCCGGCCCCACCGGGTGATCTCGTGTGTGCCGTGTGAGTGAGCCGCTATCGTGAGATCATTGAAAGTGCTTGTATGCTTGCGGGTCTAAGTCCTAGGGTCAAAGAGTCTCTCATTAGCACCTTTGGGCTGTGCCACATCATATATGGATCTGGACTACTTGTATAAATATACCACTCTGATAAATAAATTACTTCCGTTTAAAGTTATTGCTTTAAAAATGCGCATGTGATTGCAATTCGTTATGCATCACCTCAACCAAACCTCCCAACCCTTACGGGGCCTCATCAGCCTCTTGGGTGGCTTCCCCGAGTTCTTGGTAACGGTTTACCGATATTTGGATCTCTGAGTCGTTACAGTTGGTATCAGAGCTAAGTTGAGGGTGTGTATAAGAAATTGAAATTGCAATAGTCTAGAACAAGTCCATGTGTACCACTATTGCTGGCTTAGGTTGTTTTCCATGATGACTTATGATTTTCTGTTGTTTTTGTGTTTCCGTTTAGTTTAAAATGCCGCCTAGACGGAGAGCCTGTGTTCCAAGGGAGGAAAGTGGTACTTTTCCTCCTCAGGTTAATGTGCCAGCGCCAATTCAAGCTGATCCTGCTCCTGGAGATGACTTGCCTCAAGGTGGGTGTGGCAGGGCACTGAAGGAATTTTTGCTATTCCACCCACCAACATATGAAGGTCAGGCAGATCCTGATGCATCCAGAGTGTGGCTTGATGCGACTGAACGTGTGTTCCATTCTATGGAGTGAACGGAGGATGAAAAAGTGATGCTAGCCACCTCCCAACTGCAAGGGGCAGCACTCGCGTGGTGGACCACGGAGTGGGAGGTGACTTTCAGGTCTCGTCCTCTTCGACAGATTACATGGCGAGAGTTCGTCACTTCGTTTGAACGTGTGTATAGTCCAGCCTATCTCAGAATGGACAAAATGCACCAATTTATGGAGTTGACTCAAGGCAAGATGACAGTCCTACAATATCGCAACAAGTTTATGGAGTTAGGTCGATATGCTCCTCATATTCTTGCTGATGAAGGGCTCAAGACTGAGCAATTCTTGTGTGGGCTGAAGCCGGAGCTGAGACAGCCACTTATTGTAACAAGGGTGGCCGAAATGGATTTGGCTTATCAAGCCGCAACAGCATTAGAACTGGATATCACAAGAACTCAAAGGCGATCCCAGGCTGAGCCAGTACAGCTGAATGTGTAGCATCAGCAGGCTAGCAGTCAGCCGGGTGTACAGGGAGTGCTATCTACTACTTCTTCTGCCAGTGGAACTTCTTTTGGAAAATCCAGATGGATGTTCAAGAAATCTAAGAAGCAGTTTGATCGGCAAGCTTCTTCTGGTACTGTGCAGCAATCAGCACCATCTTCTTTCCGGCAGCAGAGTTCTATTGTGAGTCAACCGAGAAACTATCCGAGATGTGGTCAAAACCATTTGGGTAGACCGTGTTCGCTGCCAGTGGTGTGTTTCATGTGTGATCAGCCAGGTCACGTGGTTCGTGATTGTCTGCTAAGGCCTAAGCAGCCTGTTCCATTTTCACAGCCACAATAGTTTTGACCTCCACCACCACCAATGCAGTCACAACAATTTCTTCAAACATCAGCGGCATCACAACAATCTACTACAGGTAGCGGAAAGAAAGCAAAAGGGAAAGTCATGCACATGACTCGTCAGAAGCGGTGGCATCCCATCTTGTCAAAGGTACAATAATGCTTTATGGTCATGCTGCTCGTGTTTTATTTGACTCAAGTGCTTCTCATTCATTCAATTCTGAAGATTTTGTTGCTTGTATTGAAGAGCCGGCATCTGAGATGTAGTGATGACCCGGACTCCGGATTCTGGATATACCCGATAGGAGCACCGAGCAGACCCGATACCACTTGAAACCCGTGAAGCCTCCCAAGAGCTGTAAAGCTCCGAAGGGAAAAAGGATTGTCGTGTAGTACATTGAAGTCACAGAAATTACAGTAAGCAATTAACGTTCATTAATCAGGTTTGCTAAAGTAGCAAAAATAAAATCACTTTTTAATTAGCAGTTAAAATTAACAATTATACCAGAGTCCAGTCCAACGGAAAGATAAGTACAGTCCAACAGAAAGAAGACGTACGCTGAGGTCGGGGGAAGCCCGACGTAGGTACTGCTGGCAACTACGAACACGCCACGCCAGGAACTGTAAGGAAGAAGAGACGTGACACCTGCAAAGCAGGGGTGAGCCTCGTTCCACTGGCCCAGTAGGAGTCACGTGGATCCCCTCTGAAAAACACGCAGTGACACAGAACAACAGCTAAAACAGCAAGGCCCACTTTGACAATCGAATAGGGTCGAGGCAGATGTGCATTCGTCAGTTTCTCGCCGGTTTAACCGGTTGTAGTCGTAATCGGCTTTGATAGATCACTGGGGTACAGGTCGGTTAAGACTCTTACAAGAGTTTTTGCATGGATAAGCCACCCGAGCGTCACGAGTCGAATGGCGCATTCGCACAAATATACCATTCTACCTTGTTCTACACGATTGTCAAAGTGACCCCAAGAGTAGTAAAGCAGGAAAAGCTAAACTACATCTAGAAAGCTATAAAAGAAAGCCGCAACAGGAGTAGAACAGCTAAAAGAAAAGGGAAAGAGAAGGGGAAGAGAAAGATACCGTACCTGATAAAACACGACTGCCGAAGGAAGTACGGCTCCCCTAAACTACTCTGAAAAATGACAGAAGGGCGAACCCTGATCACGCAAAGTCAAGAGTTACCGATCCATCGATAAGACACCAGCCTCCAAACTAAGGCCGACGAAAACAGATAAAAAGGCCTAAAAAGACCTAGACAGACACGGAACACTAAAGCCTACACGACTGGATTGTCGTGCACGCTCCCTGAACGCAACCACATACACGACTGGAGCGTCGTGTACGCTACACAACACTGACCTCGGGTATAACAAAAAAAAAACTAACCCGGGAAGGTCATGACGCTAAGTGCGAGAAACGCGAGAGTCACGTGTCACGTGACGGAAGCACCTCCTCACTAGAAAAATAGCCAGATGCGTCCACAGACATCTTATACTGCGCCACAAGTATCTCGCTACGGACGTCGAGAACGACGGAGACTGAGATATACACAGAACTAGAACAGGAACTACAGTAACGAGTGACTAGTCAGGGTCACGCCCGTCGGCGTCAGTCCTAAACGTCCCTGACCACGTGTGCACACACCGACTCTTGCCTAGAGCCAGGCCTCTAGCTAGTTTTCCCCCGCAGCAGGACGCTACGGTAAGGCAGGGGCCCACATAAATTAGCTTAAAAATGGTATCTCGGGAACTGCCCCACCACCACTCCCAGGTGGGCCGACACTCGAGGTCGTGAGGCTACGACTAGTGGAGGCTCACTAGACACAGAGACTCTAAAACACGAGTGCTGGAGTACAGATAGGCCAAGAAAGCACTATCGCACGTACTACGAAGCACCAAGGCAGCATACCAACCACCAACAGACTCAGGACAGGACAACTAGACCTGCTAATACGTTGATCCTTGAGTCTCACGACCCAGAGTCAAGATCGTCGCACAAAGCGGAACGAGCCGCCAATCGGTCTAATCGTAAGTCAGAAGAAACGACACATTCGTAGGAAACGACATGCGGAGACTTGAGGGATCACCAAGACCCTCCACACACCTGGACACATAAACCGAGGTAAGATGATACCTCAAGGCATCCAGAACCACTATCTCGATCTATCCAGAACAGCCGAGACATACACAAGGTCACGTGTCAGCCACTGGGTCACACCGGGTTGACCAGAACCTGACAACGACTCTAAAGTAGTGCAGAAACCTAGCCAATAACAAAGTACGCCTGGCTACCTGATAACATGGTCATAGCCCTCATAGAACATCAAAAGATGTCACGGAACAATGGGCATACCACGAGGTCAAGCCAAGGCACTCGGAAATCGAAATACCGGTAACCCATCCTCTGAGACGCAAGCGATACATCACTCGGCCGTTAAGCAACGCAAGCAGCCAAGGAAGAAGCCGCTACACACGCAAAGGCAAAGACTCTGGCGGTCTTACATTGGGCCACGAGATGACTGTGGCGGTCAAAGCTATGGCCGCTACACCCAGTCAACCCTCGAACTGACCTACCCAGTTAAACCACCGTAGCGCTCTAATATAGACACGCTACATGGACTAAGGCGGTCTAGATATAAGCCGCCACACAAATAGCCCTAAAATGTTGACCTAAGTCAAACGGACTGTAGCGGCCTAAGAAGGGCGCGCTACAAGGAAGAAGCGGTTGAAGATTGGGCCGCCAAGGCCAACCGACTTAAAACATTGACCCGGTCAAACGGACAATAGCGGCCTAAGAAAGGCGTGCTACAGCACAATGGCGGTCAAAGCTTGGGCCGCCAACTCGAATCGACATACACTACTTTCGAGACACGACTGAGCTTGGCGCACCACCATAGGGCCGCCAGAGGCACATGGCGGTCAGAGGTTGGGCCGCCAACCTCAGTCGACCTAAAACTAATCGACACACTATGGAGTTTGGCGGTCCATCGTGGGGCTGCCAGAGACCTGTAGCGGTCTCTGAAACGACCGCAAGCACGATTACGGCGGGAAAACAGGGGAATTGCCAGATCCGGCCGTTCCACGCCCCATACGCATCTAAACGTAGGGGAAACAATCCTAATTGACAAAAATAACCTTCCACAGGTCGGAAGGAGTCCATGCAACATTTAAAACGCAAGAAACATTTGATTCTAACGAATCAACCCTAATTGGGGTCACTAGTGTTCCCGGGCTTGTACCGGCCCCAAATGACGATCAATCAACACGAAATCAGCAGAAATGGAATACAGACATGCTGGGGGTCATAATGAAACTACTTTAGCTAAAAACCATCGCCATTTTTCGGCGAACCCAATGAACACCCCAAAAGCATGAATTTCCCGAACTTGAAAGAAACCTACTCGGATGCTCACCGTTCGGCGTGAAACTGTGAGGGAACGTAGCAGAGAAGTAGGCGATCTGTCTCCTTACCTCCATCGAAGATTCCGTGTGCCGAAGCGACTAAACTGAGCTGAAAACCGCCAAAACAACGAACCGCACCGGCTTTGAATCCACCGAGGGATCGCGCCGCGCCACGCTCAATCCGTCGCCCCATCACGCATCCCGATCACTCCATCGCGTCCCCGCCTCGATCAGGTCGCCAACGGTGTGCACCCCATGCCGAGAGAACCAGAGGGGAGAGAGAATGAAGAGAGAGGGAGGGACGTGAGAAATGAGAGGGAGGAGAGAGGAAGAAGAAATAAAAAGAAAGAAATTAGGAAATTGTTCTTAATTTCTGAAAATTTGATAATTGGTCTGAAAATGGACTAATTCAGAAAAATATAGAAAAATAGTCGAAACGATCCTCTCAACGAGTACATCGCAACTATAGCATCCTCGAGTCGATGAACTGAAAAATAAACTCTCCACTAGGTTCCGTAACTTATACGAGAGAAAAACTCACGTGGATCGTAAAACTCAACTCAGGACCCACAAAAACGATCTGAAACGCTCCACTAAGGATCCGAAAGATCCGATAAGAATCCAGGGTATTACAGTCTCCCCTCCTTCAAGAAATTTCATCCTTGAAATTGAAGGAACGAATAAGAAGGAGCAGGGACGAACAAACCCCAAGACACAAACACGGAAACAACACGAATCTCAAAAAACACAATTCAGGGGAACACTGCCAGACCATCATCACAAGCACACTCTCTGGATCTCAAGGGAAATTGATCCAAGGGACAAGCATGGCACCCAAGTGAACACAAGTCTGACACCTCCGAAACAAGGCAACGTCGCTTACGTCTCACAGGAATGGAGACACGACTCATGCCACGACAATAGCTATCGGGAAAACAAAATGATAGACACAGCAAGCATCAGCTTAAACAAGGAAGCATAGTCCTCTTACCTGACAACTCGACAGCATCATCGGCTCTAGTGCCATGGGCAACAAGGAAAGCCTGGCACACAGGACGCCAACGACAGCATTGGACCACAAACACAATTAAGTTAGTCCTCACTCAGATATTACCTTTGATTCGAGTCCATGCTAACTCTACCAGGAAAGAAGAGTACATCACAACTAACTGACAAGGTCATGGTCCACACAATGCCAAGACAGATTCACAGGGAAACAATGACAAAACGACAATGACAGCAGCATCAACACTTGCAGGATCCGGGTTCCATACTGAACACAGAACCACGGAACACAACTGCAAGCTGGGTCACCTCAAGGCACAACAACAGCTGAGCACACAACTATAATGGACTAGTCATGCAATGAGCAGCTTACCAAGAAAAGACCCATGACAACGAGAAGGACAATCTTGGGAAACAAATCTCAAGGACCACGATCACGTCCCGAGAGCACAACACCCAAGAAAGAATTACAGAGCAGAGGGTACTCAACCAGCAAAAATGCTGACAGATTCCCCAATACTCACAAATGCTAGTGCCAACACCAGAATGCCTTCAAGAACAACGGCACGGCAATAGACAACATCCAGGCACAGGAAGCCAAAATGAAGTCACATCGAGGAAAATAATTCTCTCGATCGGTCAGAATCTTACAACCATCGATCCTCGACCTGTGGGTTATCAGCCCACACGCTCCCGCTGCGCACTCATACAACGCACACAGGCATCAGAAAATATCTCGATATCCGCATCTCAGTACACACACGGCACCATCACAATTCATAAAAATCGCAATATAATACACCATGAGTACTGATCCTGCTAACAACCGATCACAAGTCACCTAAGTGCAAACCAAGGAGAGCACTAGCTTCAGCACAAAGCACAAAGAAGGCTAATCTCAGCTTACCATTACGTCCTGAAAGAATAAATGAGCCTTCACAACACGTCGGCCGCTAGACACAGCACGACAAACACGATACACAACGGCTCTTAACACATAGATTAGGTCCAAAGCCAAGCAACCGTAGAACAAAGAGTAGATCAGGCTCAGAATAAACACTGTCCACACTTAAGCAGACACAGGACAAAGGTCTCACTAAGACAACACTTCTAAGGCTTACCTCGAAAAAGACTCCAGCAACCAGGATGAGAAGCATCAAGCTCACTAACAATAGCTCACCAAGAAGGAAAATCCTAGGTTCGCTTGAGCATCTTCTCAATCAAGGCAATAAAGCAAGCACTTCAACAGAAGAGAAACACCTCAGGAGCTGCACAGACTTAAGCTGGGACGACCAAAACAATGTAAGAACGTGTACGACCATCACACCAACTCGAAAAGTTGCCAGCCACTTGAACAACCCACGGAAAAATCTCGAACAATGTACTACAGATTCAAGCCTATCGGCGAACTCTGCCAAGTACAGCATGATCGAGACAAATACCACGACGAAGAAGAGCATTCCGTCACATCCTGACGAGAGCAAAACCATCTCGTACAGTGCTGACATAGCACGCACAAGATAACACACGGAAAAAAACGCGACAAAGAATCGTGAAACCTAAGCCAGCAAAAGACTGTACTGGGCTTTCAGGACTCTGGACACTATATATCTCGAATTCCCATGTACTTCACACAACAATGCTCTGATATCACCTGTTACGACCCAGACTCCGAATACCGGATATACCCGATAGGAGCACCGAGCAGACCCGATACCACTTGGAACCCGTGAAGCCTCCCAAGAGCTGTAAAGCTCTGAAGGGAAAAAGGATTGTCGTGTAGTACATTGAAGTCACAGATATAACAGTAAGCAATGAAATTTCATTAATCAGGTTTGCTAAAGTAGTAGAAATAAAATCACTTTTTAATTAACAGTTAAAACTAACAATTATACCAGAGTCCAGTCCAAAGGAAAGACAAGTACAATCCAACAGAAAGAAGACGTACGCTGAGGTCGGGGGAAGCCCGACGCAGGTACCACTGGCAACTACGAACACGCCACACCAGGAACCGCAAGGAAGAAGAGACGCCACACCTGCAAAGCAGGGGTGAGCCTCGTGTCACTGGCCCAGTAGGGGTCACGCGGATCCCCACTGAAAAACACGCACTAACACAGAACAATAGCTAAAATAGCAAGAGTAGTAAAACAGGAAAAGCTAAACTACAACTAGAAAGCTGTAAAAGAAAGCCGCAACAATAGGAGTAGAACAACTAAAAGAAAAGGGAGAGAGAAGGGGAAGAGAAAGAGACTGTACCTGACAAAACACGACTGCCGAAGGAAGTACGGCTCCCCTAAACTACTCTGAAGAATGACAGAAGGGCGAACCCTGATCATGCAAAGTCAAGAGTTACCGATCCGTCGATAAGACACCAGCCTCCAAACTAAGGCCGACGAAAATAGACAAAAAGGCCTAGAAAAGACCTAGACAGGCACGGAACACTAAAGCCTACACGACTGGATTGCCATGCACGCTCCCTGAATGCAACCACATACACGACTGGAGCGTCGTGCACGCTACACAACACTGACCTCGGGTATAGCCAAGAAAAGACTAACCCGGGAAGGTCACGATGCTAAGTGCGAGAAACGCGAAAGTCACGTGTCACGTGATGGAAGCACCTCCTCACTATAAGAACAGCCAGATGCGTCCACTGACGTCTTATACTGCGCCACAAGTATCTCGCTACGGACGCTGAGAACGATGGAGACTGAGATACACATAGAACTAGAGCAGGACCTACAGTAACGAGTGACTAGTCAGGGTCACGCCCGTCGGTGTCAGTCCTAAACGTCCCTGACCACGTGTGCACACACCGACTCTTACCTAGAGCCAGGCCTCTAGCTAGTTTTCCCCCCCAGTAGGATGCTACCGTAAGGCAGGGGCCCACAGAAACTAGCTTAAAAACCATATCTCAGGAACTGCCCCACCACCACTCCAAGGTGGGCCGACACTCGAGGTCGTGAGGCTATGACTAGTGGAGGCTCACTAGACATAGAGACTCTAAAACACGACTGCTGAAGTACAGACATACCAAGAAAGCACTGTTGCACGTACTACAAAGCACCAAGGCAGCATACCAACTGCCAACAGACTCAGGACAGGACAACTAGACCTGCTAATACGTCGATCCTTGAGTCTCACGACTTAGAGTCAAGATCGTCGCACAAAGCAGAACGAGCCGCCAATCGGTCTAATCGTAAGTCAGAAGAAATGACACATTCGTAGGAAACGACATGCGGAGACTTGAGGGATCACCAAGAGCCTCAACACACCTGGACACACAGATCGAGGTAAGATGATACCTCAAGACATCCAGAACCACTGTCTCGATCTATCCAGAATAGCCAAGACACACACAAGGTCACGTGTCAACCACTGGGTCACACCAGGTTGACCAGAACCTGACAACGACTCTAAAGTAGTGAAGAAACCTAGCCAATAACAAAGTAGGCCTGGCTACCTGATAACATGGTCATAGCCCTCATAAGACATCAAAAGATGTCCACGGGACAATGGGCATACCACGAGGTCAAGCCAAGGCACTCAAAAATCGAAATACCGGTAACCCATCCTCTGAGACGCAAGCGATACATCACTCGGCCGTTAAGCAACGCAAGCAGCCAAGGAAGAAGCCGCTATACACACAGAGGCAAAGACTCTGGCAGTCTTACACTAGGCCGCGAGATGACTGTGGCGGTCAAAGCTATGGCTGCTACACCCAGTCAACCCTCGAACTGACCTACCCAGTTAAACCACCGTAGCGCTCTAATATAGACACGCTACATGGACTAAGGCGGTCTAGATATAAGCCGCCACACAAACCACCCTAAAACGTTGACCTACGTCAAACGGACTGTAGCGGCCTAAGAAGGGCGCGCTACAAGGAAGAAGCGGTTGAAGATTGGGCCGCCAAGGCCAACCGACTTAAAACATTGACCCGGTCAAACGGACAGTTGCAGCCTAAGAAAGGCGCGCTACAGCACAATGGCGGTCAAAGCTTGGGCCGCCAACTCGAACCGACATACACTACTTTCGAGACACGACTGAGCTTGGCGCACCACCATAGGGCCGCCAGAGGCACATGGCGATCAGAGGTTGGGTCGCCAACCTCAGCCGACCTAAAACTAACCGACACACTATGGAGTGTGGCGGTCCATCGTGGGGCGACCAGAGACCTGTAGCGGTCTCTGAAACGACCGCAAGCACGATTACGGCAGAAAACAGGGGAATTGCCGGATTCAGCCGTTCCACGCCCTATAAGCATCTAAACGCAGGGGAAACAAACCTAATTGACAAAAATAACCTTCCACAGGCCGGAAGGGGTCCATGCAACATTTAAAACGCAAGAAACGGGCGATTCTAACGAATCGACCCTAATTGGGTCACCGGGGTTCCCGGGCTTTTATCGGCCCCAAATGATGACCAATCAACACGAAATCAGCAGAAATGGAATATAGACAAGCTGGGGGTCATAATGAAACTACTTTAGCTAAAAACCGTCACCGTTTTCTGGCAAACCCAATGAACACCCCAAAAGCATGATTTTCCAGAACTTGAAAGAAACCTACTGGGATGCTCACCGTTCGGCGTGAAATTGCGAGGGAATGTAGAAGAGAAGTAGGCGATCTATCTCCCTACCTCCACCGAAGATTTCGTCCGCCGAAGCGACTAAACCGCGCCGAAAATCACCAAAACAACGAACCGCGTCGGCTTGGAATCCACCGAGGGATCACACCGCGCCACGCTCAATCCGTCACCCCATCACGCATCCCGATCACTCCATCGCGTCCCCGCCTCGGTCAGCTCGCCAACGGTGTTCACCCCGCGCCGATAGAACCAGAGGGGAGAGAGAACAAGGAGAGAGGGAGGGACGTGAGAAATAAGAGGGAGGAGAGAGGAAGAAGAAATAAAAAGAAAAAAATTAGGAAATTTTCCTAATTTCTGAAAATTTGATAATTGGTCCGAAAATAGACTAATTCAGAAAAATACGAAAAAATAGTCGAAACGATGCTCTCAACGAGTACATCGCAACTGTAGCGTCCTCGAGTCGATGAACTGAAAAATAAACTCTCCATTGGGTTCCGTAACTTATACGAGAGAAAAACCCACGTGGATCGTAAAACTCAACTCAGGACCTACAAAAGCGATCCGAAATGCTCCACTAAGGATCCGAAAGACCGATAAGAGTCCAGGGTATTATAGATGTCCTATGAGTTAATTGTTGAATTACCTTCGGGAGATATCATGTATACTCTTTATTGTCTTGACAAGACTCCTATAGTGATTGGTAATCATCAGTTGCCAGCTAGGTTATATGCCTTGAAGCTGGTAGACTATGATATTATTCTGGGCATGGATTGGTTAACAGATCATGGAGCCATGGTTGATTGTAAAATGAAGAAGTTTTATTTTTAGCCATCAAGGGAAATCTGCATTCTATTTCCAAGGTATTTGATCTCGTTCTTCTCGCTTGCTTATTTCCGCTATTCGAGCCTGTAGATTACTTAATTCAAGTTGTCAGGGATTCCTTGCTTCCGCAGTTGTTGTTGAGGCACCGCAGCAGGAGATGAATAATATCCTTGTGGTTTGTGAATTTCTTGATGTGTTTCCTGAGGAATTTCTAGGCTTACCTCCACAGCGAGAGATCGAGATGGCAATTGAATTGATTCCTGGTACGGTACCTTTAGCGAAGGCACCTTACCGTATGGCTCTAGCAGAATTGAAGGAACTGAGAGCATACTTGTTAGAATTGTTGGAAAAAGGCTATATTCGTCCTAACTTTTCTCCCTGGGGTGCTCCTGTATTATTTGTGAAGAAAAATGATGGAAGTCTGAGGCTATGTATTGATTACAGGTAATCAAATCAAGTAACTATCAAGAATAAGTATCCTTTGCTCAGGATCGATGATTTATTTGACCAACTTCAGTCGGTAAGTGTCTTTTCATGAATCGATCTTTGATATGGTTATTACCAATTGAGGATTCGGGAATCTGATGTAGAGAAGACTGCCTTTAGCACGAGGTATGGTCATTATGAATTCCTGGTTATGCCGTTTGGGCTAACCAATGCTCCAGCAGCTTTTATGGACTTAATGCATCGCGTGTTTCGTCTGTATTTGGACCAGTTTGTGGTGATCTTTGTGAATGACATTCTAGTCTATTCTGCCTCTGAGGAAGAACATGTTCGGCATCTGAGGATAGTATTGCAAACTCTGCGAGATCACGAACTCTATGCTAAATTCAGTAAATGTGAGTTTTGGCTTCGAGAAATTCATTTTCTAGGCCATGTAATTTCTGGCGATGGAGTTGCAGTTGATCCTGTTAAGATTGACGCTATTCTTCAGTGGCAAAGTCCGAAGACTGTGACAGAGATCAGGAGTTTCTTGGGTCTTGCTGGATATTATAGAAGATTCATTCAAGATTTTGCACGAATTGCCACGTCAATGACAAGGTTGACTCGCAAAGATGTGCCATTTGTGTGGTCGGATAAGTGTGAACAGAGCTTCAATGAATTGAAAAGGCTGCTCACTACTTCTCCAGTGCTTGTTTTGCCTTCTAACTCGGGTGGGTTCATTGTATGTACGGATGCTTCTCGAGTAGGTTTGGGTGCAGTGCTTATGCAGCATGGTAAAGTTGTGGCATATGCGTCCCGGCAATTAAAGCAACAGGAAGAAAATTACCCCACTCATGATTTAGAGTTGGCGGTGGTGATCTTTGCATTGAAAATCTGGAGGCACTATTTGTATGGTGAGAAATTTGAGATCTTTACAGATCATCAAAGCTTGAAGTATGTATTCACCCAAAAAGATTTAAATCTTCGTCAGCGCAGGTGGATGGAGTATATGAAAGATTATGATTTTACTCTGTCTTATCAACCTGACAAGATGAATGTAGTGACTGATGCACTAAGCAGGAAAGTATAGATCAGTCATCTATTGATTCAAGAACGGAAATTATGGGAACAATTTCCATGTGAGACATTCAGATTGAAAATTCCTCGTGATCCGATGGTAGCTGTTCTTGCTAGTCTTGTAATGACTCCAGCTATTTATCAGCAGATCAGAGAAGCACAACAGGCAGATTTTGAGTTGTCTCGTATTGTGTTAATGCCAGATGTGGAGTTCGGCGATGATTCAATGGTCAGATTCCGATGTAGACTTTATGTTCCAGCTGATGATTTGTTGAGAAATGTTATTTTGCGTGAGGCCCATGGATCCCGTTATGCTATTCATCCCGGCACTACCAAGATGTATCATAATGTGAAAAGGCAATTTTGGTGGCCAAGCATGAAGAGGGATGTAGCTGATTTTGTGTCCAAGTGCTTGACATGTCAACAGGTCAAAGCTGAGCATCAGAAACCTGGAGGAATGCTTCAACCTTTAGAGATTCCGATGTGCTATTCATCCCGGCACTACTGATTTTATCGTGGGTTTACCCCGCACTTCACAAGGCTTTGATGGTATATGGCCGTTAGTAGATCGATTAACTAAGACAGTGAGATTGTTACCGATCAAGGTGACGTGGAATGTTCAGAAATTGGCTGAGCTTTATGTTGCAAAGATTGTGCCATTGCATGGAATTCCAATATCTATTGTGTCAGATCGTGACCCGCGTTTTACTTCTGGCTTTTGGCAGAGCTTTCAAAAGGTGTTGGGTACGGAATTGGCATTCAGTTCTGCGTATCATCCTCAATCTGATGGTCAGTCCGAAAGGACTATTCAAACATTAGAGAATATACTGTGATCATGTTGTCTGGATTGGCAGGGTTCATGGAGTCAACACTTACCATTAGTGGAATTCTCATATAATAACAGTTATCATTCCAGTATTGATATGGCTCTGTATGAAGCTTTGTATGGGCGTCCTTGTCGTACACCATTAAACTGGTTTGAGACTGGTGACAGGTTGTTGACAGGACCGGAGATGATTCAGCAATGTGTTGATGTGGTACGCCTGATCAGACAGAAAATGTTGACAGCTCAAAGTCGACAGAAAAGCTATGCAGATCGGCGTAGAAGACCATTGCAGTTTGAGTCTAGAGATTCTGTTTTTGTGAGGGTATCTCCGATGAAAGGTGTGATGAGATTTGGGAATCGTGGAAAGCTTAGTCCCCGTTATGTTGGTCCGTTTCCTATTCTGGAACGTGTGGGCCAAGTGGCTTATCGACTTCAGTTGCCAGTGGCGATGCAAGCAATCCATGATGTATTTCATGTTTCTCAGTTGAGGAATTATATTCCTAATGCATCCCACGTGGTGGATAATTCAGTGTGGCCTGAAGTGACAGTAGATCTATCCATGCCAGAGTATCCGATTTGAATTGATGATCATCGTGAACAACGACTGAGAAGTAAGGTAATTCCTCTGGTTAAGGTAGTTTGGCAACGTCATTCGGGTAATGAAGCTACTTGGGAACGTGAGGATGAAATGCATCAGCAATTTCCGTTTTTATTCGAGTGAGGTAAAAATTCTTTCAGTTCGCTCCTTGTTCTTCCTTTTAAATTTCAAGGATGAAATTTCTATTAGGAGGGAGGGACTGCAAGATCTGGTAGTTAATGGATTCTCATCGGATCCTTCTCGATATTGAAGTATGTCCAGAGGCATGAATTTTGGCTATTTTATCAGGTTTATTGGGCCTAGTTTAGTGGGCTTTATGCTTTTATATAAGGTTTTTAGAAATTAAATGGGCCATTTATACAATTTTGCTTAACTTAAGGTCTTTTACCAATTAGATTTTTTTTAAAAAATAATAATATCGCAAGTTTTTTTTCTCTGAGAAGAGAACCGACGGTTCTCTCTCTCACTCCCTAACCCCCTTTCGATCGAACACCGCGAACCCTCTCCCCCTTTCTCCCTTCTCGGCGCGCGGCAATCCAGGGCCACGGCGGAGGCGCCGGTGGCTTCGCCGGCGACCTTGCAAGGTGAGGAGGGTGGCGGCGACCTCGTCGGAGCTAGACCGCGGTGCGGAGGCGGATCCCGCGGCAGAAGACGGGCGGCCTCTCTCCCCTTCTCGCGGAGAAATCGCCGTCCTCGGCTTGTAAATCCGGAGGGGGGCGGCCTTCTTGCCTTGCTAGGACCGACGGAAGGTTCCCTGTGACGTGAGGAATGCCGTGGCATCAACCACGAGACGAACCATGGAGCATGGTGACGATCGGGCAAAGGCGAACAGTGGCGACCCTCGGCTTGCTTGCTGTCGGAACAGAGTTTTCGTCACGATTAAGGTAGGGGGATCGATGCCCTAGCTCGCCATGCCCATCGTCGTTATGTTTTAAACGGCATGCCCATCGTCTTTATGTTTTTGAAGCATGCCCATCATCTTTATATTTTTGGAGCATGCCCATCGTTGCTGAGTTCAAAGGTGATGAATTGTCGTATTATGATGGTGGAATGGCAGGGAACAGGTTAAAAGGTATGATTCCCGTCGATTTGGGTCGATGATGGCGGGAAAACGCACGTCGTTAATATGCTTGCTACCAAATTTAAATGTCCGGCCCACAAATTTAAGAGAGTAGTTAAGTGGCGAGACCGAGTCGAACCCACGAGAAGTTTCAGATCTTAGAGTTGAAAATCTTGAGTTTTTAAGATCGAAAACCATGAGAGTTGGGTTGAACACTTGATTTTGAAATTGAGAAATTAAGTGAAGGAACGATGAAAATCCAGGCTTAAGAATGAATGAGGCAATTGAACGGAAAGTGACAGAATGATCACAATCACCAAACTTTTAGCCAGAAAAATAAACAGATGAGTCAAAGAAGTAGACAAGAAGTATGACAATATCAATACCACTCAACTAAAGAGATAAGATTATAATTGCATATCAAGAAAACTTAAATCATAGACAAAATAACTAACACAATCTAACAGAAGAAATATTGCAAGAGATAAAGAAAGAAATTTAAACAGAACAATAAGAGTGACAGAGATTGTAGCATGAAGGGACCCTTGCCCCCCCTCTCTCTCTCTTCCTCCTTCTCAAATCTCTACAAACAGAACTCAAACAAGCTTCTCAAAGTAACTTAGAATAGCAACCACCGAACCCCACAGCACGTGCACATAAAGCAATCCCCGAAAACTCTCTAAAACATAACAATCGAACCCCACAAACTATCTGCCAAAACTCTCACAAAGCTCTCCTTAACCCTGCCAACCTCCTCTCTTTCCATCCCGGGGCCCCTTTTATAGGGTCATCTTAAGCCCTCTCTCTGCTTCTTTTCCGTGTGAATGAGCCTGCATGAATAGTGATTGCTTTTGTTGAAGATGTGTTGGCGTAAAGGGTCAGGCGTTGAAGATGGTGGTTGGCCACTTGCGTGAAGAGGCCGCTGTTGAAAAGGAGGAGCCGCCCATATGCTCGTCAACTGTCCTGCTGTCACGCTTGTCGGCTGCTTGCCTTTTTTCTTTCCCCACGTGAGCCCAAGCCTCTGGACACCGCAACTGCATGTGGAGCCTCCAGCCATGTGAAGCTTTATCGTTGAAGCCATTCGCTTGGTCGCTTGGCCCATCCGCTTGGCCTCACTCAACCTGGCTTCGCCGTATGAGCCATCTTCTGCTGCCTTGGCCCGCCATGCACCATATGCCATGGAGCCCATGCACGTGACGCTGCCTTTTGGCTCCTGAAGCCTACGCAAGGCCATGCATGCTTTATATATTATGCTTTGTTGAAAGCCTTACGTGAGAAGCCTTTCGTGAACCTCCTTTAACCACCTGCATATAAACATATAGATATGTTATATATAAAACACATGGTGATATAGATATCGCAGGAGGGGTTATATATATAAAGATATTAAGATTATATGTATGATGTATAGCTTATATGAATATATATAGTATATATATATATATTATGAATATATATATATATTATAGATAAGTGAATATATAGTATATGAATCTATATCATAATATTTATATAGAGATATTAATGTTTTGATTTTTATTTATTTTTATTTCTATTTCTTTCTCATTGTATTCTCCTTTATTCCTGCAAAATAGTATCAATATTTAACTAAATCCCACAATTAAACATTTTGATATAAAATTATAATTATGTGTGATAAATATATAGTGATGAATATTAAAGCTCATAAAAGTGTGTTATAACATAAATTAACATGTAAAAATACACACTTATCACACCCCCCAACTTACTCATTGCTAGTCCATTAGCAATACAAACAATTTAAAATGTTAGGACCAACAAGAGTTTATAAAGTTCATACCTTCATATCAAGTTCTTCCTTCATAGTTTTAACTAAAGATTAGGAATTTGGAAGCATTAACGCACACTAACCTTAAATTTAGAAATTAAGATACATGATCAACAATTCTAATCAAAATTCAGTAGCACTTGTGCATGTGAAATGCTAAGTCCACAGCGAAGATAATTGCATCCCCCATTTGCTATTCTGAACAAGTGCCTTTCAACCCTGCACTTCTTAATCAGATCATTAAGAATACTAGCTTTTTGTCTGCCTTATTATTTTGTCCCTTAGGGATCTTTTTATTTTTCTACACACATGATGCTGCACTACCCTTCACTGTTTAACGCGAACCTCGAAGTAGGCCCGATTTCGCAGATCAAGATTCCCATTTCCTTTTGACGTGAATCTCAACACGTCTTAGGTGAAGTAGGCCCGGTTACTCAGATTCAGAGCATTTTTCATGGTGTTTTCTTTTCTCAATTTTTTTCAATTGTGCTTTTGTACTATTTTTTGATAGATAACTTGGCAGAAAGCTTATAAAAGATATCTTCTTTACGAAGTGCAGAATTTCAGGCAATATACCTAAAATAGCAGAAGACTTGTCCGGTCATGTTTCATTAGCGTGCAAGTGATTTTTATTTTTCTAAAGTGCACATGAACTTTAAAGAGATTCTTAAATCAGTTTTCTATGCCAAGATTAGATAAATTTTCCATCATCCTTAGTCAGTCATTTCTATTGCAGAATTACTTTCAATGGAAGCATGAATCATGAAACTCAAAATGAGTTTTATTTTTATTTTTATTTGTTGTATATTTTTTATTTCTTTATTTTGGCTAAATATGGTATTTTGACTAAATGAGGTTGTATATGAATGCAACATGTGTAAGGCATGATTTCCGTCCCCCCAACTTAAATGACATTGTCCTCAATGGCACTGACAATATGGAATAATAGAATAATGTAGACATGAAATGTGTGAAGGAACGGTACAACCTGAGGGTGGTGTACTTCGACGGGTTTGGCTTATGACAGCTTGGCAGTGTAAGCAATCTCCTCTCTCTCCCCCCAACTTATCCTTTTATTCACACCTGTAAAATAAAAATAAAATCACAATAAAAACTTGGGTTACCTCTCATAAAGCGCTAAGTTTTACGTCTTCAACCAGACGCAATGCAGCTCATAGTGAGTTTGCGAAGTGTACCTCATCAATGTGCATGTCAACTGAAACTCCCTCAATATAAGGTTTGAGTCTCTGGCCATTTACTTTAAAAATATTCCCACTCTTAGGATCAAGAATTTCAACTGTACCGTGGGGGGACACTGAGTGCACTATGAAAGGACCGTCCCATCTAGATCTAAGCTTTCCAAGAAAAAGTTTGAGCCTGGAGTTGAACATCCAAACTCGTTAGTTAGGCTCAAAAGTTTTTCGAGAGATGTGTTTGTCATGAAAAGCTTTCATTTTGGCCTTGTAAATCCTAGATTTCTCATAAGATTCTTTCCGTAACTCATCCAGCTCATTTAATTGTAATGCCCGATTTTCTCCTGCTTGGGCCAAGTCCAAATTGAATTGCTTTACAGCCCAGTATGCTTTGTGTTCCAATTCTACCAGAAGGTGACATACTTTCCTGTAGATCAACCTAAAAGGTGACATCCCAATGGGGGTCTTGTAGGTTGTCCTATAAGCCCATAGAGTATCATCCAGTATCTCTGACCAATCCTTTCTATCAGGTCTGACTATTTTTTGTAGAATGTTCTTGATCTCTCTATTAGAGACTTCCACTTGTCCACTTGTTTGAGGATGGTAAGGTGTGGCTACCTTGTGGTTGATCCCATATTTTCTAAGCAAGGTTTTGAACTGGGAGTTGGTGAAATGGCTACCCCCATCACTGATTATTGCTCTCGGGAACCCAAACTTAGAAAAGATATTTTTCTGGATGAACTTTGTAACCACTTTATGATCATTGGTTCTAGTAGCCACTGCCTCAATCCATTTAGAGACATAATCAACAGCCACAAGTATGTACTCATGTCCAAAGGATAGTGGAAATGGACCCATGAAATCAATCCCCCAAACATCAAAGATTTCAACCACAAGGATGCGGTTTAATGGCATCATTTCTCCCTTTGAAATGTTTCCCATGGTTTGACACTTGGGACAAGATTGACTGAATGTGTGGGCATCCTTGTAGAGAGTGGGCCAGTAGAAGCCACTTTGTAGGATTTTTGCTGCAGTTTTCTTCCTTGAAAAATGTCCCCCGCATGAAAGAGTATGACAAAAGATTGATATGCGCAGCGTAGAGTGATATAGAAGGGGGGGGGATGAATAGATCACTCCCTAAAATTAAATTCTCAGCGGTAAATCACAACTTCCGTTTCTCAACTCTTCAGATACAGCGAAAGCAATAGTTAAGGCAGACAATAACCAAGGCAGAAGAAAGAAGTGAGATCGAGAGAGCTGTTCACAGTGAAATAAAATGCCAAACAGAAGGAGAGCAACACAACGATAACAGGCAAACCACAGAAGAGGCAGGGAGTTTTTAATGTGGTTCGATTGCAGTCCACAATCTACATCCACCCCTCACTCCAAACCAGAGTGAGGCTTCCACTAGCGAAGGCTAGAACAGCAGACTCAGTCTGCAAACATATGCTGTCGAACAGCTTGACAAACCAAGGGAAATAAATCCCTCAACCCAAGCTCTGTAACCCACAGAAGCTTGACACCTGGACCTGCTTCCCGCAAGACCAGAACCGGAGACGAATCTCCCTTCCTCCAAACCGGAGGGAACCTACTAGTGACAGCCCGTCACTGGCAAACCAGAGATCACAGATCTCTCTTCCTCTGAAGCCCAGAGGGAAATCGGAGAATCTCTCCCTTCCTCCGAACACTGGAGGGTAACAAGATGGAATAAAAAAGATGAAGTGAAAAACAGAAAAACAAGACAATCGATGAAGACAATCGTTTCTGAAAACCAAGAACAATGTAGCTTCCGAAGAAGCAGATCTTCACAGTCACATACTCTTCTCTCTCTCTCTCAAATACTTTTCTCTCAGATCAATTCTCTCAAATTCTTCTCTCTGTCTTGTCTATGGAACGTGGAGGCTCTCTCTATTCTTCTTCTGCTCAGGCACTAATTCTTCTCAGCTTCTCTCCAATTCTAGTTCTTCTGATCACAGAGGACATCCTTTTATATGGCTTCCGACCTGAATTCCATGACTTCACTCGTGTGGCGTGAGTGGGGCTCGTGCCCTCCTTTTCCAGAGAGACATCGGATCACGTGCCAGGCATCAACCTCGGATCACGTGTCCAATCATCAGCCTGAATCATCTGCAAGAAGAGAAGAAAGGGATGCAATTAGTTAGTTCAGGTTTTGAACTAGGCGTGTACAGACTTTAAATGCAGCATTTAGGCAAGTATGTACAATGTGAGAATGTGTAGACTTGAATGCCTGCATGCGACCTCAATGTACAGACTTGCGGGATGCAATGTAGTATGCATATAGTGAAGTATGCACATTGTAAATGGATGCACTTAGATGCCGTCAATAAGATAATGTACAGACTTGACAAATGATGCATGAACATAACAGAAGGAATGTGTAGACTTTTGTGTGCGAGCATGCTGCAAGGCAACGTATAGACACTGGCTGTATAGACTTGCATATGCATGGAGGAATGTATGGACTTGCTATGTCGTGTGGCGTGCAACTAGACAATGTTTAGACTTGTAAGCTGATGCACAAAGATATCAGCAGAGATTGTATAGACTTGGACGTTTATGAGCATGACAAAACAATGTAAAGACTTGACCGATGCGAACACAGGATGTACACACTTTGCTTGCGTGCATGAGAAAGTAGTGTACAGACTTGCTGTAATGAACAATGCCCAAATGTAGTGTATGGACTTAGCGTGAATGCGAGAAGACACTAAGTGAGACGAATGTATAGACTTGATGTATGCAGCGTTAATGATGTACAGACTTGAATGCTCCATGCACAAAGACGCTGAGTGAGACGGATGTATAGACTTTAGTGAATGCATTCTAGGCAAACACTGTACAGACTTTGAGAGACGATGTATAGACTTTAATGCAAAGGCTGGAGTTAAGCAAACAATGTATAGACTTCAAAGTATGTGCAATGCAAAGGCTGTACAGACTTCAATGTAAAGACTTTGAACGTGTGTGCTGGCAATGTATAGACTTGATCTGAAGGATTGCACAGCCATTGGAATGTACAGACTTTGAATGCGTGTACAGACTTTGATGCCCAAATGCAATGTATGGACTTGTGTGTGCAGGGCAGACAATGTATAGACGTGCAACCTAGATAATGTATAGACTTGCAGTGCGTGCAGGGCAGACAGTGTATAGACTTGCAATGCGTGAGATGCTGAATGAGACAGTCGGATGTACAGACTTGGCTAATGCATGAAGCACATGATGCAACAATGTATAGACTTGACGCAGCATCAAAGTAAGCATGTGTAGACTTTGTGCAGTCTACAAGCAATGTGTAGACTTGCACATATGCATGAACAACACTGTCCTAAATGATCAAGCATGAATTGATCTAGAGATAAAAACAGATTGATTTATAGTGTGAGACATCATCAAAACCGTAGGGATGCAACAATCTCCCCCTTTTTGATGATGGCAACACTATGAATCAAGTAATATCAAGGCTTAAAAAGAAATAACAGCAGCTTTAACAATCAAAGCAAATTCAAAGCAAGCGCATGCAGACAAATTAAACACTACTGCTGAAACTCTTCTTTCTCCAAAACCACTCCCCCACAACACACTCTCAGCTCCCCCACAACTCACTCTCAGATATTATCATGACAAACTATTCTCCCCCACCGCTCATGAACAATTCTCCTCCAAAACTCATGACAACTCATGACCTACTGATATTGCAAAACCTCTCTCCCCCTTTGACATCATCAAAAGGAAATGAAGGATATATGAAAGTGCTGGAGACATGAGGAAGAAGTACAGTAACATCTTAGTGTATAAAGACACGAGCAAGTCTTAAGAGAATAAGTGAGGTGCTAAACTCAAGTGAAGATTCTTGAACTCCAGTAAACAATAGAGAGCTAGAATAAGAGAAAAGTTTATCAACATACATAGTGTATGATTTAGAACAGGGGTGAACAAGTAGGGCATGACATAGCTGAACAAGCAACTATCCCAGAGGACAACACGAGACAAAGTCAGAGAAGGTGTTCTCAAGGTATTGAGGACAAGCAATCCATTAAAGTGTATAACGACAAGGGATTTTGAGGTGATTTTCAAGAAGACCAGTAAGTAAGTTGGTAATTCACTCTTTTGACATTAGGGAGACACCTTGATTAGAGGCCTGAATCCCCAGTTACTCATTGTGAGTACCTCATTACCTCCTCTCTTTTTTTTTAAAAAAAAGGAACAGAGTTAGTAACTGTGGCTTTTGACATGAGGAAACACCTTGATTAGAGGCCAGAGTCCCCAGTTACTCACTAGCTAGCCACCATTGCTCTGTGATGGTCAGAATATTAATGTCATTTCTTTTCATTTTTTTTCGTTAAGCATTTGACACCTCATGACATAGGAGAAAACTTCATTTCATTGATGAAGCTCCCAGTTTCTCAGTGACCAAATCAGGACCTTTGTTCATTCGGTTTATCCCTTGTGTTGAGGAGATGGAATGATTGAAAATAATACCAGTAGGACTATTTCTTGAAGTGAATCTTGAAGTCTAGATTTCAAGTTGTTTTGGTCAGATATCAAGACATACAGGTTTTGGCCTGAACCGGAATCACTGACAATGTAGGAAGATATACTTTATACAATTAATCCAGATCTCTGATAGACTACCAGAGGAAAGATTCTAGCTGGACTTTAGTATCACAGACTTATAGACTTAAGAGATGAGTGAGATTCTACTGTCTGAGAGAACCACAGTTGTTCAGTCATGAGAACCAGCAATGACACACATCTGGTCAGTCTTTTTGAATCAGTCAAAGAACTCCCCCTCTCACAGCTCAACCAGCTCCCCCTTAACCATAGCAATACAGAAAGCTAACCATCAGACACACAGAACTCCCCCTCACAAAGGAACAGACTTCACAATTAAGACAACTTGAATAAGCCTAATTCTCTTCTCAGTGAAGTGAGTTTTTCATTGTCCAGAGGTTTAGTGAAGATGTCAGCAATCTGATTAGCAGTGCCTACATGAATCCGTTCAAAGTTATTCTTAGAAACCTCATCTCTTATGAAATGATGCCTTATCTCTATGTGTTTGGTGCGAGAATGCAAAACATGGTTCTTGGCTAGATTAATGGCACTGGTATTATCACAATAGATAGGTGTGCACCCCAGGTCTACTTGGTAGTCCTGAAGCTGATGTTTAATCCAAATGACTTGTGTACCACAACTCCCTGCAGTTACATATTCAGCCTCTGCAGTGGAGAGGGCCACAGAATGTTGTTTCTTGGAGCCCCAAGACACTAAACACCCACCCAAAAATTCACAGTGACCACTAGTGCTTTTCCTGTCTAGTTTACACCCTACATAATTTGCATCTGTGTATGCAACTAAATCAAGTGTGTGTGATGCAGGAAACCATAAACCAAGAGAGTGTGTAGCTGACAGATATCTGAAAATTCTTTTCACTGCAGCTAAATGTAATTCAGTGGGTCTAGACTGATACCTTGCACACATTCCTACACTGAACTGTATATCAGGTCTAGAGGCTGTCAAGTAAAGTAGAGATCCAATCATACCTCGATAGAGCTTGGCATCTACCTCTTTACCTGTCTCATCTGCATCCAGTGAGGTATTGGTACCCATGGGTGTTGTAATGTGCTTCAGGTTATTCATACCAAACCTCTTGAATAGTTCCATTGTGTATTTGGTCTGGTTGATGAAGCATCCATCCTCTAACTGTTGTACCTGCAAGCCAAGAAAATACTTTAGTTCACCTACCAAACTCATCTCAAATTCAGCAGACATCATTTTAGAGAATTCATCACATAGTTCACAGTTAGTTGATCCAAACACAATGTCATCTACATATACCTGAACTATGATGAGATCGTTATTTGTACCCTTGGTAAATAAGGTTTGATCAACTTTACCTCTGTTGTAGCCCTTGCTGATCAGAAATTCAGTCAGTCTTTCATACCATGCTCGAGGAGCTTGCTTTAGACCATACAGGGCTGTGTTTAACCTGAAAACTTGGTTAGGTTGAAATTATGACCAGGGTTATGTCCAGCTGGTCTGGAGAAGTAAGCTCTATTCCAGTCATTGGACTTCTCATTCCTGGGATATCTCCTGTGAGCTTGTTGATTAACAGATTTTTGAGGATGATAGTTATTTCTCCAGTAGGTCCTGTTTGGACCCATCTGTTTGTAGTAATTCCAGCTTTTATTATGATCCATTTGCTTGGTCCATCTTCCATTTATGTTCTGGTGAGTGGGCTTAGTGAAGTTCTTCATAAAATTCATTCCCATTTTAAGTGGTCGACCAGCACTGTTTGTTAAATTTTCTTTCAGGCGTTGAGCTCCTTGACTACTATTTGAGCTGGATGGTGTGTCCAGCTTCTCTTTTCCCTTCTCTGGACAGAAGGTGGTGGTTTTGAATTGAAAGGGTCTCTTGTTAGTTGGGTCATAGCCGAGACCCTCCCTATTGAAGTTAACCCTTGTCCCTAGTATATCATCCAGACTTGTTTTTCCTTGGACAAATTTTTCCAAAACCTTCTGTTTATCTTCCAGCTCTTTTTGAAGAGACTCAGAATTTTTTAGAAGTTCAGCGTTCACTTTCTTAACGGCTTCATATTTCTCTGAGTTCACTCTATTTTCATTCAGGCTTTCTTCAATTTTGATTTTCAGTTCGTTGAGCTGGGTGTGACTCTCCTGGTTTTCTCCCTTGAGCTTTTCATTTTCTTTTCTTAGGGAAGTCATTTCTTCTAGTTCTTCTTTTAGTTTCTGATTTTCCTCACAGACTTGGGTTTGTTCTTCAACATTGGTATTGAATTTTCTCTTCAGAATCCTATGCTCTTTACTAAGTGAATTGAACTTATCTAATAGTTCAGCATAGGCATCTTCCCAGTCATCAATAGAAAAATTTTCAAAGACATTTGTTACCTCCTCTTCGCTGTTTGCCATTAGGCAAATTCCTTCTTCATCTTCCTCCGAGGAAGTGCTTTCTGGATCTTCTTCCTCATCGCTCCACGTGCAGGCCATTGCCTATGGCTTCTTCTTTTTCTGCACCTTTGAGCTCTTCTTCTGAAAGTGGGGACCCTTCTTCTGGAGATCTGGGCATTCCCCTTTCATGTGTCCCTATTTGTTGCAATGAAAATAAGTCATTCTCTTAGTATTTCTGTCCTTATTATTGCTAGATTCAACGTTCTTACTAAAGGAGTATGGCTTCTTCCTCCTAAAGGTCTTCCCCTTAGTCTTTAAAATTTTTTTGAACTGTCGAGTGAGCATTGCCTGCTCCTCCTGATCGAGATCGGAAAAACCATCGGACTCAGAGCTACTGCTCCCGTTGCTGCTACCCTTGTTGCGGGATGCCTTGAGAGAAACATTCTTGCCCTTCCTGTCACTTCCTTCACCACCTCTTTTAAAGTTCATCTCATAGGTCATGAGGGATCCTATGAGTCCATTCACTGTCAAAGTCGTCAGATCCTTTGACTCTTCTATCACGATGGCCTTAGTGTGCCATGCTGGGGTTAGAGATCTAAGAATCTTCCTGACTACATCTGCCTCAGCTATCTCTTTCCCTAGCCCCTTAAGAGTGTTCGTGATCAAGGACAACCTGGCATACATTTCAGTGATGGTCTCCTCTGGTTTCATCTTAAACAATTCATACTCAGAGGTGAAGAGATTTACCTTCGTGGCTCTCACTTGAGCTGTACCTTCGTAGATTAGTTCCAGCTCATCCCACATTCGCTTGGCCGTCCTATAGGCTGATATGCGGGCATATTCGTCTGGGTGAACAGCACACTGGATGATGTTCATGGCCGTCCAGTTAAGTGAAGATAACTTGACATGATCATCTGTCCATGCGTCCTCGTTCGGTGGCAGGTCATACGGCCCTGTAGTGATTACCCTCCATAGCTTGTGGCTCTATGCCCTGATGAACACCTCCATCCTATTTTTCCAGAAGAGATAATTATTACCATCAAAGAATGGAGGGCGACTAATGGATTGTCCCTCAGGCATGAAACTTCTAGGACCAGTAGGATTACCCTGACCGTTTGCCCACATGATGCAAACCTGCTCTGATACCAATTGATATGCGTAGCGTAGAGTGATATAGAAGGGAGGGGATGAATAGATCACTCCCTAAAATTAAATTCTCAGCGGTAAATCACAACTTCCGTTTCTCAACCCTTCAGATACAGCGAAATCAATAGCTAAAGCAGACAATAACCAAGATAGAAGAAAGAAGTGAGATCGAGAGAGTTGTTCACAGTGAAACAAAATGCCAAATAGAAGGAGAGCAACACAACGATAACAGGCAAACCACAAAAGAGGCAGGGAGTTTTTAAGGTGGTTCGATTGCAGTCCACAATCTACATCCACCCCTCACTCCAAACCAGAGTGAGGCTTCCACTAGCGAAGGCTAGAACAGCAGACTCAGTCTGCAAACATATGCTGCCGAACAGCTTGACAAACCAAGGGAAACAAATCCCTCAACCCAAGCTCTGCAACCCACAGAAGCTTGACACCTGGACCTGCTTCCCGCAAGACCAGAACCGAAGACGAATCTCCCTTCCTCCAAACCGGAGGGAACCTGCTAGTGACAGCCCGTCACTGGCAAACCAGAGATCACAGATCTTTCTTCCTCTGAAGCCCAGAGGGAAACCGGAGAATCTCTCCCTTCCTCCGAACACTGGAGGGTAACAAGATGGAATAAGAAAGATGAAGTGAAAAACAGAAAAATAAGACAATCGATGAAGCAATCGTTTCTGAAAACCAAGAACAATGTAGCTTTCGAAGAAGCAGATCTTCACAGTCACAGACTCTTCTCTCTCTCTCAAATACTATTCTCTCAGATCAATTCTCTCAAATTCTTCTCTCTGTCTTCTCTCTGGAACATGGAGGCTCTCTCTATTCTTCTTCTGCTCAGGCACTGATTTTTCTCAGCTTTTCTCCAGTTCTAGTTCTTCTGATCGCAGAGGACATCCTTTTATATGGCTTCCGACCTGAATTCCATGACTTCACTCGTGTGGCGTGAGTGGGGCTCGTGCCCTCCTTTTCCAGAGAGACCTCGGATCACGTGCCAAGCATCAACCTCGGATCACATGTCCAATCATCAGCCTGAATCATCTGCAGGAAGAGAAGAAAGGGATGCAATTAGTTAGTTCAGGTTTTGAACTAGGCGTGTACAGACTTTAAATGCAGCATTTAGGCAAGTATGTACAATGTGAGAATGTGTAGACTTGAATGCCTGCATGCGACCTCAATGTACAGACTTGCGGGATGCAATGTAGTATGCATATAGTGAAGTATGCACATTGTAAATGGATGCACTTAGATGCCGTCAATAAGACAATGTACAGACTTGACAAATGATGCATGAACATAACAGAAGGAATGTGCAGACTTTTGTGTGCGAGCATGCTGCAAGGCAACGTATAGACACTGGCTGTATAGACTTGCATATGCATGGAGGAATGTATGGACTTGCTATGTCGTGTGGCGTGCAACTAGACAATGTTCAGACTTGTGAGCTGATGCACAAAGATATCAGCAGAGATTGTATAGACTTGGACGTTTATGAGCATGACAAAACAATGTAAAGACTTGACCGATGCGAACATAGGCTGTACACACTTTGATTGCGTGCATGAGAAAGTAGTGTACAGACTTGCTATAATGAACAATGCCCAAATGAAGTGTATGGACTTAGCGTGAATGCGAGAAGACACTAAGTGAGACGAATGTATAGACTTGATGTATGCAGCGTTAATGATGTACAGACTTGAATGCTCCATGCACAAAGACGCTGAGTGAGACGGATGTATAGACTTTAGTGAATGCATTTTAGGCAAACGTTGTACAGACTTTGAGAGACGATGTATAGACTTTAATGCAAAGGCTGGAGTTAAGCAAACAATGTATAGACTTCAAAGTATGCGCAATGCAAAGGCTGTACAGACTTCAATGTAAAGACTTTGAACGTGTGTGCTGGCAATGTATAGACTTGATCTGAAGGATTGCACAGCCATTGGAATGTACAGACTTTGAACGCGTGTATAGACTTTGATGCCCAAATGCAATGTATGGACTTGTGTGTGCAGGGCAGACAATGTATAGACTTGCAACCTAGACAATGTACAGACTTGCAGTGCGTGCAGGGCAGACAGTGTATAGACTTGCAATGCGTGAGACGCTGAATGAGACAGTCGGATGTACAGACTTGGCTAATGCATGAAGCACATGATGCAACAATGTATAGACTTGACGCAGCATCAAAGTAACCATGTGTAGACTTTGTGCAGTCTACAAGCAATGTGTAGACTTGCACATATGCATGAACAGCACTGTCCTAAATGATCAAGCATGAATTGATCTAGAGATAAAAACAGATTGATTTATAGTGTGAGACATCATCAAAACCGTAAGGATGCAACAAAGATGAGAATGCTTTGATGTTCATTTTCTGGGATGCACCTTCTTATGACATTATCAGCACAGATTTGGAAAAGTTCCAGGTCCTCCCAAAAGTAATATTTTATCTGAGCGAGAAATCGATCTTTCTCCTATTTGGACCATCCATCAGGGATTAATCCTATAGCCAAATAGTTAACAGTATCAGCAAACCATGGAGGTTTCATCTGTGAAATGCTCAGGAGTTGTTCATCAGGGAAGGATTCTTGAACATGTTCACTTTCTTGCACGAGGATCCTGGATAAGTGATCTGCTACAACATTTTCTGACCCCCTTTTTGTCCCGAATCTCAATGTCAAATTCTTGCAAAAGCAAGATCCACCTGATCAAACGGGGTTTGGCCTCTTTTTTGGATAATAGGTATCTTAAAGCAGAATGGTCAGAATAGATGATGACTTTGGATCCTAAAAGATAGGATCGGAACTTCTCTAGTGCAAAGACCACAACCAACAGTTCTTTCTCAGTTGTGGTATAGTTCTTTTGAGCATCAGCCATGGTTTGACTGGCATAGTAAATCACAACTGGGCTTTTGTTTACCCTTTGGCCCAATACAGCCCCCATAGCATAGTCAGAAGCATCACACATGATTTCAAAAGGTAGTGACCAATCTGGGGGTTGTAGGATTGGAGCTTGAGTCACCACCTTTTTTAAAAAGTTATATGCTTGAAGGTATGAATCATCAAAATGGAAAGGCATATCCTTGGCCAACAAGTTGCACAAAGGTCGAGAGATCTTTGAAAAGTCCTTAATGAATCGTCGGTAGAAACCAACGTGGCCCAGTAAGGATCAAATTTGTTTGACTGATGTTGGGGGAGGCAAATTAGAAATCAAATTAATTTTAGATTTATCTACCTCGATTCCCCTCTCAGAAATAACATGTCCTAACACAATCCCTTCCTTTACCATAAAATGGCTCTTTTCCCAACTCAAAACCAGATATGTCTCTAGACACCTCTTCAGAATTTTTTCCAAATTTTTTAAACACGTCCCAAATGAATCCCCAAAGACAGAGAAATCATCCACAAATATTTCCAGAAAATCCCCCACCATGTCAGAAAAGATAGCCATCATGCACCTCTGAAAAGTGGCTGGTGCATTACACAACCCGAAAGGTATTCTTCTAAAAGCAAATGTACCATATGGACATGTGAAGGTGGTCTTCTCTTGATCTTTTAGGTAAATGACCACTTGATTGTATCCTGAATAACCGTCCAAAAAGTAAAAGTACTTTTGTCCAGCAAGTTTTTCCAAGATTTGGTCAATGAAAGGTAAAGGGAAGTGATCTTTCTTGGTGACTGCATTTAATTTTCTGTAATCTATACACACCCTCCATCCCGTAGTCAATCGGATAGGCAAAGGTTCACCTTGTTCATTTTGGATGACTGTGCGTCCTGACTTCTTGGGAACAACTTGTGTAGGGCTCACCCAACTACTATCAGAGATGGGGTAAATGATTCCAGCATCTAACCATTTGACCACCTCCTTCTTCACCACTTCTCTCATGTTGGGATTTAGTCTTCTTTGTAACTCTCTAACAGGCTTGGCATTTTACTCAGAGTAGATGTGATGCATGCAAATTGAGGGGCTAATGCCTTTGATGTCAGCCACGGTCCATCCAATGGCAGCTTTATGAGCTTTTAGGACATCATGTAATTGGGTCTCTTGTGTGGGAGACAAATCAGAAGTAATTATCACGGGTAGAGTCTCCTTGGGTCCTAGAAATACATATTTCAAAGACTTAGGCAAGGGTTTGAGTTCCAACTGTAGGGGGGCCTGGATTGAAGGCAACGCAGGCTCAATGTTGAGTTTTGGAAAATGTTCAACTTTGATGGGCCACAGTGCCTTGTTCCTTTAGTCAATCATATGGACATCATCAGTGGATTCATTATCATGAGGCTCATCTGAATCAGAGGGTTCATCTAGGACCAAGAGAGAACAAATTTCAAGTAGGTCCTCAATAACATTAACTGTGTAACAGCCCTCCTCGTTCCCCATGTGTTTAGAGGCCTTGAAGACATTGAGAGTGATCTTCTGATCTCCAAAAGAGATATCCATAAGTCCCGACTTACAATTGATATTAGCATTGACAGTGGCCAAGAAGGGTCGACCCAATATGATAGGACTTTGAGCTAGATCATGGCTCGGCTCCATGTCAAGGATCAAAAAGTCTACAGGAAAGTAGCAAGTGTCTATCCTTAAACCAACCCCCTAGGTGTCCTAACAGATCTATCTACTAATTGGAGAATCACCGGGGTTGGTTTAAGCTCTCCTATCCCAAACTTTTGATAAACAGATGTCGACAGTAAATTCACACTAGCCCCTAAGTCCTGTAGGGCTTTTTCAAAGGTGATGCCCCCAATGACAGAAGAGATGAGTGGTGCACCAGGATCTTTCATTTTCTGTGGGAGTTGGTTCAATAAGACAGCACTCACATCCTCTGACAGTAGAATTTTTCTAGTGGCTATCCTAGGCTCCCTCTTTTGTGTGCACAGATCTTTGAGGAATTTAGCATAAGCAGGCACATGTTGGATGGCATCTAAAAGTGGGATGTTGATGTGGACTTGCTTAAATAGTTCCATCATTTGTTCATTACGGGCCTGAGCCCGTTGTTCCTTTTTCTCCTTTCTTGTTCCTAGGGCTGATGGAAAAGGGATTTTGGGTTGATAAATCTTAGGGGTATCCTCAACTTGAGCCTTCCCTTTTTCCTTCTTATTCCCCTCTTGACCCACTGTAGTGGTGGAAGTAGGCACGAACTCCTTATCCTTAAGGTCTGAAATCTTGGGTTTGCTTGAGCTGGCTTCACCTCTTCCCTCTTCATATGGGTCCTCAAGAATCTTTCTACTTCTTAATGTAGTGACAGCCTTAGCATTCTCAACATGAGGGTTCTTGGGTTGCAAGGTTGGTTGTGGATCAAATCCAGGGGGGTGGTTCCTAGGATTTGCTATGGGTTGGCTAGGTAATTGGCCTGGTTCCCTCCTCATATTTGCCTCAACCATCTGACCAACCTGGGCCTCCATCCTAGAAATAGCTTGTTGAAGCTGGGTAGTAAAGGATTGTTGTTGAGCTGAAAGAAGTTTTTGGACTTGTTGTAAAAGCCTATCATCATTTTGCGTGGATGGCTGAGAGTGAGATGATTGGCCATAAGTGGGCGGGACAAATTATTGATGCGGTTGTGTAGGTAGTGGGTGTGCAGGTTGACCTTTGTTAAAGGCCTGGTTTTGGAAGTTGGTCTGATATTGGGCCTTATTTGGAAAATGATGGGCTTGGGAATTTTGGGCCTGAGCCTGTTGGGACTTCCAAGAGAAGTTGGGATAGTTCCTCCAACCAGGGTTATATGTGTCACTATAGGGATTGTTGTTAGGTCTTTGATATGAATTGACTTGTGCCCTAGTCTCCCTAAAGGTTTGGATTTTGGAGTAATTTTCAACTAGGTGATCCGAACCATTGCATAACACACACATAGAAGGCTCAATATTTTTGGCAGTTTCATAAGTTTTCCCAATTCTTGTCATTTCTAAGGCTTCCAGTCTTTTTGCCAATGCTCCCATTTTGACCTCCATATCAACTTCTTTGTCCACCTGGAACAAACCTCCCCTCGTGATTACCTTTCTAGGATCCCTAACAGTTTCCCACTGTTGTAATTTTTCATCAATTTCATCTAAAAATGCCCAAGCTTCTTCCGCTCCCTTATTGGTGAACCCCCCATTACACATGGACTCCACCATAGTCCGAGTATTGAAATCCAGTCCTTCATACATAATTTGGACTAATCTCCATTGTTCAAATCCATGATGAGGGCATTGCAGTAAAAGATCATTGAATCTCTCCATGTATCTCCACAGAGTTTCACCATCAAGTTGGATAAAGCTATTGAGTTTTTGTCTAATGGTGGCAGTCTTGTGGTTTGGAAAAAATTTCTCAAGAATTCGGTGGAGAGGCCATCCCATGTTGTAATCGACCGAGGCCATAATGAGTACAACTAATTCTTGGCTTTATCCCTTAAAGAAAAGGGGAACAATCTTAACTTAAGGGACTCATCACTTAGGTGAGTGAAGCTCATTGTACTGCAAATTTCCTCGAAGTCTCTCACATGATGATATGGGTTCTCAGCTTCCACCCCTCTAAAGACAGGCAACATCTGGATAATTCCTGATTTAAGCACACAATACCCATTATTTTCAGGTAACTGGATGCAAGAGGGTTGGCTAGCCCTTGAAGGATATATGTAATCTTTCAATGTTCTAGGATGGGCGACAATTCCTTCTTCTTGGGCCTCCATCTCCACAGACTCAACCCTAGTGTTTCTAAGGCTGTGATGTAGGGTTCTCTCAATCTCACAATTAGGCTGAGCTAGGTCAGGACGAAGAGACCTCCTACCATGCATACACTCGAGCTCCTTAAATCAAAGTTGGACTGAATTATGTCCAAAATATCTGCCCCCCTCTTTTTGTTGTTGCCCTTTTTATTGAATTTTTTTTGTTATTTGTTTTGTGAAGACAAAAATAAGTTATCAAACAATTTAACCTATGACACCTAGGGGTACTCTGAATCTTCAAGTGGGGTTTCACAAAGTGAGCAAAATACAATGTAAGTTCATCCTCAAAATTTTCACCAGCCAGGTAAGGGGTGGGGTAGTGGGAGGCTCCCCCTACTTTTGTAGGGACCTAATTAAATAACCACTAGCCCGCTTAAGGCATTTGCCGTCCAACCGTCTTACCTTAGACACCGGTTTCCACAAGATGATAAACTCAAATCGTACTAAAATCACAGTGTGATTTCCTAGGGCCAATGTCTACTGATTTTTATTAGGCTAGGGACGATGCAAAAGATGCAAAGAAGTTTGTGATTTGTGGGCCAAGGAAGGGTGATGAAATCTCCACCTTATGTTATTTAGGGGTATTGCCCTTAGAGTGTTTTGAAAAATGGCATGCAACAAACAAACTCAAAACAAGGTGTTCTATGCAATCATGGAAAATGCATGATCATTTTTTTTATTTTTTTATTTAGTAGAACATGTAGAGATCTTACCTTCTCCCCAACAATTGTCAACAACAAGAATTTAGAAAATAATAACAACTAAAAAATGCAATCCTAAATGATGCATGCCCTAAAACAAGGTGTGTGGTTTCTAATCTTGGAATGCATTTATTTCAAGTGCCTATTTTTTTTATTAATGAACCTATCTAACCAACAAGATTATTTTTTTTTAAATTTTTTTAACTATGGAAGTCAATAATAATAATAAAAAAAATTAGATCAAGAGAGAGAAAATTAGGATACTTACTTGGTAGCGATCCCTCGTGCTCTTTTTTTTTAAAAAGAGGCAAAGGGAGAGAAGACTTACCTCGACATATTTCTTTTTTTTTTTTTGATTTTTCTAGGATTGATTTCCCTTTTTTTGTTTTTCTGTAAAATAAAAATAAAAATTGTTAATGTCAATTTATGTACAAAAACATAAAATAATCAACTTAAAAAATCATAAACTCCACGACAACGGCGCCAAAATTGATGGCGGGAAAACGCACGTCGTTAATACACCCGCTACCAAATTTAAATGTTCGGCCCTCAAATTTAAGAGAGTAGTTAAGTGGCGAGACCGAGTCGAACCCACGAGAAGTTTGAGATCTTAGAGTTGAAAATCTTGAGTTTTTAAGATTGAAAACCGTGAGAGTTGGGTTGAACACTTGATTTTGAAATTGAGAAATTAAGTGAAGGAGCGATGAAAACCCATGCTTAAGAATGAATGAGGCAATTGAACGGAAAGTGATAGAATGATCACAATCACCAAACTTTTAGCCAGAAAAATAAACAGATGAGTCAAAGAAATAGACAAGAAGTACGACAATATCAATACCACTCAACTCAAGAGACAAGATTATAATTACATATCAAGAAAACTTAAATCATAGACAAAATAACTAACACAATCTAACAGAAGAAATATTGCAAGAGACAAAGAAAGAAATTTAAACAAAACAATAAGAGTGATAGAGATTGTAGCATGAAGGGACCCTTGCCCCCCCTCTCTCTCTTCCTCCTTCTCAAAACTCTACAAACAGAACTCAAACAAGCTTCTCAAAGTAACTTTGCCAAAACTCTCACAAAGCTCTCCTTAACCTTGTCAACCTCCTCTCTTTCCATCCCGGGGCCCCTTTTATAGGGTCATCTTAAGCCCTCTCTCTGCTACTTTTCCGTGTGAATGAGCCTGCATGAATAGCGATTGCTTTTGTTGAAGATGTGTTGGCGTGAAGGGTCAGGCGTTGAAGATGGTGGTTGGCCGCTTGTGTGAAGAGGCCGCTGTTGAAAAGGAGGAGCCGCCCATATGCTCGTCAACTGTCCTGCTGCCACGCTTGTCGGCTGCTTGTTTTTTTTCTTTCCCCACGTGAGCACAAGCCTCTGGACACCGCAACTGCATGTGGAGCCTCCAGCCATGTGAAGCTTTGCCGTTGAAGCCATTTGCCTGGTTGCTTGGCCCATCTGCTTGGCCTCACTCGACCTGGCTTCGGCGTATGAGCCATCTTCTACTGCCTTGGCCCGCCATGCACCATATGCCATGGAGCCCATGCATGTGACGCTGCCTTTTGGCTCCTGAAGCCTACGCAAGGCCATGCATGCTTTATATATTATGCTTTGTTGAAAGCCTTACGTGAGAAGCCTTTCGTGAACCTCCTTTAGCCACCTGCATATAAACATATAGATATGTTATATATAAAACACATGGTGATATAGATATCGTAGGAGGGGTTATATATATAAAGATATTAATATTATATGTATGATGTATAGCTTATATGAATATATATAGTATATATATATATTATGAATATATATATATATATATATTATAGATAAGTGAATATATATTATATGAATCTACATCATAATATTTATATAGAGATATTAATGTTTTGATTTTGATTTATTTTTATTTCTTTTTCTTTCTTGTTGTATTCTCCTTTATTCTTGCAAAATAGTATCAATATTTAATTAAATCCCACAATTAAACATTTTGATATAAAATTGTAATTAGGTGTGATAAATATATAGTGATGAATATTAAGGCTCATAAAAGTGTGTTATAACATAAATTAACATGTAAAAATACACACTTATCAATCGACCGGGAGGGGGTCCGGTTATGATCCCCGTGGATTCAGTTCTCTGGTAAGGACCATGTTTAGATTATTTCAGATTTTGTAACGGTCCGCCATAAACCGTTTACTGACCCGAGCGGTTGACATTTCGACCACGTAAATATTTTAAATCTGTATGGCGGTGGAAGCTTCACGGCCAGACCGTTTAGTAGCACGCAGTGGTCCGTTATTCGACCGCCTAAGACTATAGCGGCCCTAGTTCGATCACTTGTTCTATAATTTATGCGTGTTCGTTTAATTATGCATTTAATATTGCATCTTCACCATGTTTAAATATTTTACAAACTGTGACATGTTTTTAGATCCCAATAGAATTATTTTCTCTTTCCTTGTGATGGAGCCACTAGTCGTAGCCCGACGACCTCTAGTGTCGGCCCACCTGGGAGAGGTGGCGGGGTAGTCCCGGTTTACAATTTTTAAGCTAGTTCCTGTGGGCCCCCTTGCTTGGTAGTAGCGTCCTACTAGGGGGGAAAAACTAGCTAGAGGCCTGGCTCAAGGCATTGAGCCTGTGTGTGCACACGTGGTTAGGGGCTTGGACTGGCGCCGACGGGCATGACCCTGACTAGTTCTTGGCTTGTGTAGATGCTTGAGACGCAGTGTAAGCCGTCAGTGGACGCATCTGGTTTCTCTTTCTGGTGGTCTTCCTCTCTCTCCTGTCGCTTGGAAATGCTGAGATTTATTCTATTGGTAGATTTACTATTGGTAGATTTAGTCACTGATACTCGCGTTTAAATTATAATTGGCATATTTGTTAGCTGTTCTTAAACTGTGTAGTTACTTCAGTTAGATTGTCAATTATTATGCCAATGCATGCTTTACTGCTTTCCTTTAGTTAGTTGCGAGGTAGGGATCCGCATGAACCCTACTGAGTCTCTGTTGTGAGACTCACCCCTTCCTTTTTAGGTGAGGCGGAGCAACAGGCTGCAGGATTCTCTCATGCTTTTGGCGAAAAGTCTTAGAGCCAGTAGTGGTCTGTCAGTGGTCGGTTAGTAGTCAGTCTGTCTTTTTTTCTTCTTTTGGCCGGGATATGCCCCGTGTAGTTATTTATTTTGACCATTGTATAGTGTGGGACTTGTGATATATGGATATGGACTACTTGTATAAATATACCACTCTGATATATATAAATTGCTTCCGTTTAAAATTATTGCTTTAAAAATGCGTGTGTGATTGCAATTCGTTATGCATCGCCTCAACAAAACCTCCCAACCCTTACGGGGCCTCATCAGCCTCTTGGGTGACTTCCCCGAGTTCTTGGTATCGATTTACCGGTATCTGGATCTCCGGATCGTTACAGTTTGAGTGCCATCTACTTGATGTCTCGCTTTACTTGGAGAAGTAAAAGCAGACTTCTCGACCAGATCAGAATAAAGAAAAGGCTCAGCCAGCCCAGAATAAAGAAAAGAAGGTAGCAGGAACCGACGCCTAGTTCCCTCCACCTCCGCCCGGTTACGTGGCTCAACAGGAGGTGTCACACATTGCTGAAGTTCAAGGAGTGCTCAGGGCAATCCCAGCTAATATCTACCCCGAGCCAGAAGCCCCAGAGCTCAAAGATTTTCTTGGTTGCGTGAAAGTCCCTCCGAGAATCACAAGATCGCTCACAGATATAGACTGTCCAACAGTCGAATTACTAAAACCCCTTGAGGTTCCCAATCCCGAGGGGCAGCCAACAATGTTTTACTCGACTAATGAACAGTCGGTGAAAGGGGATGATGATTGCAAACTCCCCAAAGAAATCAAGGACCCGTCGTCCCGATCATGGGGCTGCCCGATATAATTGGCAAGATGATAAAAATGGCCAGAGGGTAGCAAATTCCCTTCTATCAAGCTGAAAGGCAGAACCAAATGTTCAAGAAGTTGTGGTATCCACCCAACTTAAACAAAGAATTGCTGCAGATTACCCGGCACCCTGGCCTGGGCTTCTCCATAGAAGAATTCTATGAAGCAGATATAATATCTATCTCTATCCCAGCAGGCGATGGCCCTCCAGAAGATCCAGCTATGCAAGAAGCTAAAAGCCAGGAGCAACACATGTCTCTAGACGGTGAAGTACAAGATGAAGAAATACACCTTTGGAGGCCATCTCCACACAGGGATGTGGGCGCGTCCACTTCTGAAGGACCGGTCCCAGCTGTTCATGGTGATAGGGTGCTGCTGCCCCTGCCTGATGTTACAACGGGGGATGATGGTGAAGTACAAGATGAAGAAATACACCTTTGGAGGCCATCTCCACACAGGGATGTGGGTGCGTCCAATTCTAAAGGACCGGTCCCAGCTGTTCATGGTGATAGGGTGCTGCTGCCCCTGCCCGATGTTACAACGGGGGACGATGGCTCGAGCCACGCCCCGGATTTCTCCAAATATAAGCCTGCCATGCTAGCGTTACCATACGAGCAACATCAAGAGATTAAAATATTGAAGAAGCAACTAGCTGAAGTAACCAGATGTCTGTCTGAATTAACAAGGGGCGTTCTTCCCTAGCAAGGCGTTCCTATAGCACCGAGGCATTCTCCCGTGACCAAAGTAGAGCTGTTTATGAGTAGGCAGGGAGATGGTGAACCCGTCCTGCATTATATCCAAAGATGGAGAGGCCTTTGTGCAAGGTGCGAACCTCCACTAAGCCATGAGACTGCTTTCCAGATCTGTAGATAAGGTCTAAAGAAGGAAATCCAGCAAAGGATAATCGGTATCAAAGTCTGAATCTTTGACCAGCTCAATACGGTAGTTGTTGATGTTGAAGCCTTTCTGCCAAAATATTGCCCCACTGCCCCTACGGCAAGGCGGGAGAACAAATCTGAAGGCGTTAGCCTCAATGCTTTTGAGCAAATGAAAATGAGAACTCAAGAGGTGGCCGGGTCTTCGACCAGTGAACCTGTAAAACCAAGCTCCTCGCTGTGGGGGAAGATGAAGAAGCCCCACTCTTTTCCAAGGGAGAAGACACATGCGACTTTTGAATGGGCTTGTCATTATGACAAGATTATTCTTCCAGAACTCAAGAAGCCGGAGGATGCCAAAAGAAGAACCAACCCTCGATTCTGCTCATATCATCGAATGCTGGGACATCCCATCGAGGACTGTTATGTTTTCAAAGATATTGCCCAGAGTTTGATCAAGAAGGGCGAACTTCAAATGGGGGAATACACAATAGAACCACCATGCCCACATGAAACGGGCGCTTACAGAAGGGGAGTTCATGTGGTCTCCATCTACTACCAAACCCCCGAAGAGACATTAGAAGCTAAGCATGGCGAACCTCACATCTGAAAGGAGCTTTCCGGGCAAGGTCACCCATGAAGGAAAAGAAGAACAATCACCCCGGTCCCACGACAGGGGCATGTACCTCCACTTCTCTAACTGTGGGGGCAGCTGGTTCAGCTGATGAAGAATGCTACAAAGCAGATGTGGCCTCCTTCTCCACCTTGGCGAGTACGGCTTTCAAAGATAGTTTATGACGATTACCTTGATGTTCATGTAGAAATCCTGCAGCTCTCAAAGCCAGGAGATATCCTGAAGCACCAAGCAATAATACAAGAAAAGCAAGAAGCAGATGTTCCATGCAAACGCTGGGAGTATGTTATTATAGAGGTTGCTATAACCTTTGATGATGCCCTGCAAGTACAAAAAGTTAACGAGCTCCCTGCATCCCTCAAGGGCGATTTATCCACGGACCGACAACCAAGCTGCTCAGAAGCTCCATTGACAGCTTCACCGCTGATTCCCCAACAAGCTCAAGAGCCAGAGAAGGAAGCTGGTGATATTCTGCCACTAGGCGAAAGGAGGCAAAAAGGCACCTATGATGTCCTCGAAGATGAAGAAGATGATGAAGGCTTCATTGACTTGCAATCGGCCCCGCCGAAGATAGAAGATGGCGGCCATGCCACCATTGATGAGCTGGTCGAAGTAAACCTTGGCATAGAAGATGAGCTGAAGCCAACCTTCCTCAGCGCACTCCTTCTCCCAAAAGAAAGAAAGCAATACATACAACTGCTTCAAGAGTTCCGGGACTACTTTGCTTGGAACTACAAAGAAATGCCAGGTCTCAGCCCTAAAGTCACTCAACACATGCTGGCTATCGACCGAAAAGCCAAGCCGGTGAAGCAACCACCCCAGCGGATGAGGCCGAAATAAATCAGATTTGTAAAGAAGTTGACAAGCTCATAGACGTCATCTTTGTGGCAAAAAATCAATATACCACATGGCTAGCCAACATTATGCATGTCAAGAAGAAGAACGGCCAGATCCGGATATGTGTGGACTTTCTGGACTTGAACAAAGCATGCCTGAAAGATGTATTGAATCTCTTATTTTGAAGAGCTCAATTGGTCTTTATTCCGCAACTGTGTCTAGTGATAAGTTTTAATTAGGCATTTTATAGGGGAGATTCATTCACCCCCCCCCTCTGAATCCAGGCCTAGCACTACAACAATTGATCTCAGAGCGGGTCTCTGACTATCCAGATCCAACGATCTGCAGAGGATCCTGCCATCTTTTGGTGCAATTTTGTGAGACTAGGTTTATCGGTTTGAATTCACTGCGTTGACTTGGTTTTGATCTGTGTTAATGGCTCATCCTCAGGTATTCGGTGGTTCAGGTATTAAATTCTGGCTATATCTAATGCACAAGCATGTTAACTCTGTTAATCCACAATTATGGAATGTTATCTCTCACGGTCCACATAAAATCCCTAAGGATAAGTCCAAGTGGGCTTATGATCACAAGATGAAAAATGATGATAATGTGAGGGCTCTAAATCTAATGAAGGCTGTAATTAATTCTGATGATTTTCCTTTTATCTCAGACTGTAGCACTGCAAAGGAAATTTTGGATGAACTGCTTCGTATCCACAACGGAGAGGAAGAAGAATGTCTGATGGCCAACCGGAGTGATCATAGCAGTGATCAACATGAGGAGACATCATCATAGGTAAGTACTGAATCTGATGAACTCACTTTTGATGATTTAATAATTCTGTACAATAGTCTGTTAGATAAGTATAAGTCTGTCAAGTCTGAAAAGAAGAAAATGAGAAAGGTCATGACATCAGACATAAAGTCATTGAAGTCTGAAAATGAACACTTGAAATCTGAAATAAAAAGGATTGAAAATTCTTGTGATAAGTGTATCTCTGTAAAGAATTTGAATGATGACCTTCAATCTGAAATTGAAAAGCACAAAACTGTAAATAAAGTATTGAGTGAATGTGTTAATTGTAGTGAACGAGAGATTGCTAGCTATGAGATACATATTGCATCCTTAGAAAATAAATTTAAAAGGCTTGAAAGACTGCAAGAAGAAAATGAAGTAATCTCTGGGAAACTTGATGCTATTAAAGCTGAAAATGAAAAACTCCAAAAGAATCTGGATGAGGCCAAAATAGATCTGAAACAAGGAATGAATGAACATGATCAGATTCTAATAAATGAACTTGTGCAAAATGAAAAGATGATGAAGGAAAATGAAGAATTGAAGCATCTGAATACTGCCATATCTGATAAGCTTCTAATGCTTGAAAAGGGAAAGAACACATCTGAAAATGAATATGAGAGGATGAGTGCATTGATGGAAGAGATTAAAAGTCACAAAACCATCAATGCCATGCTTAATGAAAAAGTAACAACTTCTGAACTACTCAACACTTCTCTTAAAAATGAGATTTTAGATTTGAACAAGTCTTTGTCTGAACATGCTAATCAAAAGAAAGAGAATGCTGTATCCACAGATAACTGCAGGAAGAAAGGCTGTAATCCTCAAATCAAGCAGGCTATGAGGAATAAACTTTACAACACTTCTATGTGTAGCTCTGATTTAACTAATACATCTGTCTCCTCCTCAAAACAAGCTGCTACTCAAGAGAATCGGAAAATAAAATAGAAAAGGAAAATATTGAAAAAGAATGATGACAATCAGTATGCTAAGAAAGTTCAGGCCAACAAATCTATTGTCAAGAATGTCGAATGCTTTTATTGTGGAAAGTTTGGCCATGAGATGGTTGATTGTTTTATCATGAAGAAGGATGAATTGAAATCTGATAGAATTCATGCTAGGAATCTAAATATGAAGAAACCTTCTCATGTTCAAAACAAGAGATTAAAATGCTTTTACTGTCATAGAGTAGGTCATCTCATGCATGAATGCAAATTAATGGAACATGATGACCTCAATGCTAGAAAACTGCATGATAGGAATGTTCATGTTAAAAATCATGCAAACTATAAGAAGAACACTCAATGTTTTTATTGCGGCAAATTGGGCCACATTGCTGTTGAATGTTGGCATAATCAGGGAAGGAAATTTTAGTCTGGATTTGTTAATTTCCCTGTTAACAAAAATATTTCTGAAAGAAATAACTTTCACATTAGGTGCTTTGAATGTGGAAAGCATAGCCATATAGTCAAGGACTGCTGGCATGCTCAGGGAAATAGATTGAACTCTAAATCTGTAAAATTCCCCGCTCTCTATGCTGCTGCTAGAAATAATTTGATTGATAAAAGAAAAAATCTTTCATGCTTTGAATGTTGGAAATCAGGCCACATGGCTGCTGACTGTTGGCTAGTTAATCAAAAAGGATCAAACTTGCATGTGAAAAACAGAAGCAATCATGTTCATGCACATAAATTCAATTCTCATGTGAACATGAAAAATAGTCAGAATTATTATAATCACTGTGGTCAGTCTGAACATTCTATGTCTAACTGTTTTATGATGAAATTCGATGACTCTTATGCTCAAAAACTATGGAGAGCACCATTCAGAGGTGCTACTGACCATGGAGGACCCAAGAATTCTTGGGTACCTCAACTTGCAAAATGAGGTTCTGTGTTTGCAGGAGTGCCTTGGAGCTGAAAAATAAAGAGGGGTAAATAAACCAAGGAACTCTAGTATGAAAACCCCATTTCTGAAATTGTTAGGTAACATTCTTGCATTCTTCAGGATTGTTCATTTGAATCATGCAGAAATCTCATTTGATGCATTTCATGCTTAAGTTGTTAAATAAAATTCTCATGCATACATACTTTTATTTGCTTTAACAAGTGCATTGAGCAACATGAGTCTATACATTCATATTTTGAGCTGTATGTGTACATATTCATTGAAGATATGTTGAATTCATTTCTCATCTGCATGCATTAATGTTTTGACATCTGTTTGTGCACATAGAGAAGGTTAGAAACTCATGAACTCAGTTTGCATATTTGTGCATATATGTAAATTGCATATACATGTATTTGACATATAGTCATTGAAAATCTGATGCACTTAGGATTGTTGGTATTGCATTGTCATGCATGACCACTATGGTATATCAAATGGTAAGCTACTAAAAGGCAGGTGAAATCTATTTGGAGGTTCTTACTATGTGTGAGATGATCCTTTAGACCAAGTTCTTCGCCTAGTACCATGGGTCATATTGCATAATAGGGCAGTCTGAATGAGCATGAGTCATAAAATCACATGTTCAGCCTTCATTGTAAATATTGCATAAAGTCAGGGGGAGTCTGTCTAGCTCTTGCACGTCTTCATGCCACATGTGTCTTGCATAGTCACTGAAAATCTGATAGGACTACATATGCCCCCCATGCATCCATAAGTATAGTTCATGACTTCCCGTACATAAAGTACCATGCATTGTCTTCATGACATATATGATGATTCAATGCATTTAGTTAGGGGGAGTCAATGCATTGCATACATGTTGTCAAATGTATACACTTATGTCAGAATTCATTGCATATCACTCATATTGAAAATAACAAGATTGCATTCATTAAGGGGGAGTATATAACAAGATTGTGTTCTGCTGGCTATTCATCTAGTTTCTTATTATTTCAGTCAGTCAACTAAAGCTCCCATCCTTATCTTGAGATCATCCATTTCACGTATCTCAACTTGACTCTGATTTGATTTTGAATCTACTGAGCTGGTCTTTCTTGAATAAATCTGTCTGATGGACCTCTGGATATCTCTGATTCTCTTTGATACATTCTTTGCTGCACCTATTAATTTGTCCTGATTCGAAGTGTCGACACAGTGAGTCGACATCATCTTGGAAATGATTTGTCAAATGTCGACACCTTCATTGTTGTGCTCATCTTTGTTACATGCTTGAAACTCTTGTGCAGTTCACAACTTGACTGCTACTGAATCTCATTGAAAATTTAGAAAATTGAGAAGATTTCAATTCGTATACCTTGACTATAAATCTGAAATCAATTCATTAAAGAATCTTCTATTATATAGATTTATGAATGTCTAAAAGATCAGATTGGTTTAAGTCTAATGTATTCATTGAGCTTGGCTATGAATATCTTGAAAATATTTGTGTCAACTTTAATAAACTTTAACCAACTATTTCATGTTCAATCTTGTAACATCTTCTGAAATCTGAAAATGTTAAAATCATGGCTTTATTTGATTAAATTATATGAAATCAGTATTGTTTTTAAACATCTGATGAATCTGAAATGTTCCTAAAGGTAAATTCTGTCAGAGCAATGATTTTGGTCACTGAGAAACCATGTCCATTGACCATGAAGTCTAGAGGACTGTGTCATGAAATGCCATAATTAACTCTGCTAAATAAAATTCATTGAAAATCCAGGCAGAGCAATGGCTTGAATACTGAGAAATATACCTCACTTATCAATGAAATAAGGTGAAGTATGTCATGAGATGCCAATACTATCTCTGAAGCATGATAGTTAGTGATACTAAGTGCTTAGGGATACTGGCGTCCAAACAACGTGTATCCTCTAGTTACAAGGTGTGTACTGAACTTAATTGCACCTGGTAAACTTGCTATGAAAACTTGTACTGTGCAAAAAGAAAAATCTGAAATTATTGAAAAAGTATGGCTGATCCTCAGGAACCAAATCTGAATTCCTTCGTGTTGTTTAACCCTCAATACTAATGATTGTGATTTCTAAAGAAGTCATTGAAATTGACTGAGTAAAATGAAGGGAGGTTAATCAAGATATAAATATGAGGGCTTGGTTCACTTTTATTAAACATTGATGTTCAGATATGAGTATAGAACTTTATTGACAAACTGTGTATACATTATATTTAACCATGATGTTCAAATAAAAATTCATAAGCCCCTATAATGGAAGAGTCTGAACCATTCGTTTATTCAGATTTATGAAATAAGTATCTTATTGAAAATCTTCTATTCTTTAAAATTCAGCCTAAATTTTTATGCTTAATGCTCTTTGGTCATGACATGAACTTATTCTTGATTGCATCTGTGTTTTTCTTGATATATGCTTATCACTTCTTCCACTCTAATCCCTCTGTTCTGTTCAAAGAGGGAGACTGTTCATCTACTCATTTGGAAAGGGGGAGATTTGGTCATGACTCAACCATATCATGCATGTTTTTCTATTCATCTACTCATTTTATCAAACTATCATTTCTTTTTGATGAAGTCAAAGGGGGAGAATAGTTTGACTTGTGCTGTGTTGGTGTAACTCATGTCATAGTGTTGCCATCATCAAAAAGGGGGAGATTATTGTGCCGCTGTGGTTTTGATGATAGCAAACACTATGAGTCATTAGATGTCTGCATGAAATAAGTGATTGATTGATTGTGTATTTTGCATATCCACTCTTCAGTCTGAATAGATGTTAGGCCAGTGCAATTGTTCAGTGTCAATGCATCTCGGTATAGTTTGTTGGCTGCACTTTAGCTCATAAGCATTGTAGGGATCAAGGTCTGTGCAGACCTCATCAATGTGCATTTCAAGGTCAATGCATTCACTTACATTCAGCACATTATGTCGATGCATACTCATGGTTCAGTAGGCTAAGTCAGTGCTCTTCAGTGTTTAAGTCTGTGTAGGGTTAATTCTCTAAGGCAAAACACAAGGTCGGTGCTAATCTATCTAAGGACGATGCATTTGTGTCTCAGTGCATGTGATGCGTCTCAGTTTGCATCTAATGCTATGTCTAAGGGAGCACAAACAAGGTCAGTGCAATGTTTTGTCTGAGCATATTGCATCAGCGTCTCTCATGCTGCGTCTTTGGCGCACTCATGCATAGGTCTGTGCACATTCCTGTAGCCTGCGAATCATGCTGTGTCTTTGGCGCACTCATGCATAGGTCCGTGCACATTCATGTATCCTGCGTCTCTGTTAGCGTCTTAATGCATATCCTGTGTCTCTTTTTCACAGTGCTACTTGCATCTTATATTGCATCTCATATTGCATCTTATGTATATGAGGGCTGTAGTGATTGCGTCTTATGTTGCATCTTTTGCACATCTGTGTCTTAGTGCAAGTGTGCGTCTCATATTACGTCTAAGGCATATACATAGTAGCACGGTCGGTGCAAGGTCTGGTTTCAAAGGATCAACGTCGGTGCATTTCTATCTTTACCTACGGTTGAGCTACACAACGTCTGTGCTAAGAAATATAAGGTCGATGCAAGTTTCTTTGTTTCATGCATGTAATGTCAGTGCTGATTTTTATCTCGCACGTCTATAAAGTCTGTGCAATGTGTATTGTGCATAAATAAGGTCTGTGCAAGTTCTACCTTGTACATTCAAGGTCCGTGCATATCTATATTTAGCATATGCAAGGTCCGTGCAAAGTCTATTTATGCACGACTAAAGTCTGTGCACATCTCTTTTATGCAATAAAAGGTCCGTGCATCTCTCAATTCAGAGTCTGTGAATATCTCAGTCCATGAGAGGATAGGTCCGTGCATTGTATTTCATAGTCCGTGCATACCTTTGTAGAAGCACATGCATACTCGGTGCTGTTCTTGCTATAAGCATATAAAGGCTCGTGCATGGTTTGCATCACGCATACACACAAGGTTTGTGCATACCCAACGTCCGTGCGTGTCTTGTTATAAAGTCTGTGCACATTAGTCTTATGCTATTCAAAGTCAGTGCAAAATCTACTCCTCCTAGTCAATAACACTGACTATTATGCTTGTTCTTTGCCATGACAGGGTAAGGCCAACGATCAAACACTTTGAGGGCAAAATTAAAGAAGCACGTGAGCTCGAACTGAGATAAGAAAGGCACGTGATCCAAGACAGGCTGATACCAGGGGATCTTGCCACGTGTAAAGCAGCGACAATGTGATGGTGACACATGGAAAGTTTTGGATCAGATCAACGTGAATTTTAGGCGGGAATTGTGGCAACCACGCTCCTAGTTCATGTTGTCTATAAAAGGAGAGCCGATCGCCCAGTTCGAGTGTGATGAAGCAGTAGAGAGCTTGAAGAGATCGAGAGATTGAGAAAATAGTGAAGAGCTTCAGAGAAGAATCAGAGAGCGAGATAAGAGAGTAGCAGAAGAGGAGATTCTGAGGGAAAAGAGATAGAGCGAGAGTAGCAGAGCAGAGCAAAAGTAAAAGTGAGAAAGCTCGTGAGATCGAGAGAAGGAGAGAGAGATAGAGAGAGTGAAGAAAGAGCTCGAGGAGAAGAAGATAGAAGACTTTCGTGAAGATTAGTTCCACTGGACCTTGGATCAAATCCAGGCCAGTCAGCTCCCTAAGAGCCACATTTGTGCTACCATCGTATACAGCTTTCTGTCACTGTGATTTCTCATTTCTTATTTTTCTTTTACACTCATTTCCTTCAAGCTGTGTGTTAGCGGTTGCAGAGAATCTGTTTCTATGGACAGCAAGCTGTGTTGCTCAGCGTTGTAGAGGATTAGTTCCTCTGGACAGCAAGTTGTGTTGCTCAGCGGTTATAGGCAAGCTGTGAGGCCCAGCGGTTTAAGCTGTGTATCAGCAGGAATCCACACTCGGGTTGAGTGTGGGGTGGATGTAGGTCTGGAGGACCAAACCACCTAAAAATCCTTGAGCATTGTGTGGTTTGCATCCTTGCGTCTTCAGCACTAGATAAATGTTTAGGATCGTTCCATCTATGGTTCTGACTGAATAGACTTCAGGCACATGCATAATTGGTTTGGTTTTGTCTACGACTTAGACTTACTTAGGAATCTTCATTCTAGCAGTCCAACTGTTTGATCAAGTGCATTATTGAATCTCTTATTTTGAAGAGCTCAATTGGTCTTTATTCCACAACTGTGTCTAGTGATAACTTTTTAATTAGGCATTTTATAAGGGAGATTCATTCACCCCCCCTCTGAATCCAGGCCTAGCACTACAACAAGATGATTTCCCAGTATCGATCACTGAAGTCATGATTGATCCTACAACTGGCCACGAGGCGCTGTCATTTATGGACGGCTCGTCCGGATACAACAAGATATGGATTGCTAAGCATGAAAGGATTCATACGGCCTTCCGATCGCCCAAGGGAATACTTCATTACAAAAGAATGTTTGGTCTCAAAAATGTTGGCGCCACATATCAAAGGGCGATGACAAAGATATTCGATGAGCTGCTCTACAACAAAGTCGAATGCTACATTGATGATTTGGTTGTTAAGACCAGAAGAAGAGAAGACCACCTGAGTGATCTCAGAATCATATTCAAAAGGCTGCGACAGTTCGAGCTAATGATGAACCCGATGAAATGCGCCTTTGGCGTTTCAAGTGAGAAATTCCTTGGCTTCGTCGTCAGATATCGGGGAATTGAAATAAACCCCTCCAAGATAAAAGCTATCAAAGAGCTACCCCCTCCGAAGAATTTGATAGAATTACGGTCGTTGCAAGGCCGATTAGCCTACATCCACAGATTTATTTTCAATCTGTCCGGACGATGCCAGCCCTTCCATAGGCTAATGATAAAAGATACACCATTCCACTGGAGTCAAGAGTGCCAAAGGGCCTTCGACTAGCTAAAGGAATATCTGAACACCCCACCAGTGTTGGGGACACTTGTTAAAGGGCGACCATTAATTCTGTACATAGCCGTTACTGAATGTTCACTGGGGGCAATGCTGGCCCAGAACAATGACGAGGGAAAAGAGCAGACGCTTTACTACCTCAGTCGAAGATTAGTGGGGGCAGAGTCCAAATACACCCCGATCGAGAAGGTTTGCCTCACATTGATCTTTGCGGTCAAGAAGATGAGGCACTACATGCTATCCCATGAAGTGCAACTGATATCAAAGGCTGATCCAATCAAATATATACTATCCCAACCGGCTTTGAAAGGGCGACTGGGCAAGTGGGCCATCATACTGATGGAATTGGATATCACATATGTGCTGTAAAAGGCCATCAAAGGCCAGGCCATAGCTGATTTCTTTGCAACACATCCGGTGCCTGAATACTCCCCGTTGAATACGAAGCTTCGAGATGATGAAACACTTGAAGTGGATGAAGTCCATCAAGTCATATGGCAGCTTTACTTTGATGGGGCATCCAGAACAGAAACACCCCAAATAGGGCAGACAAGGATAAGGGTCGGAGCAGACATCGTCCTCAAGTCCCCAGAAGGAGAAGTGTTGCATACATCATGTGCAATTAACAAGCCTTGCACAAACAACGAGGCAGAATATGAAGCGCTGATTATCAGACTTCAGATTGCTCTTCATATGGAGATTCAAATGTTGCAAGTATTCGGTGACTCAATGCTGACTGTCAAGCAGATACAAGGGAAGTTTGATGTCCGAAAGCTAGAATTACTTCCTTACTGCACCAAAGCAAAGAAGCTCATGCAGCGATTTTACTTCATTGAAATAGTCCATGTCGGCCACAATCAAAATGCTCAAGCGGATGCACTGGCAAAGCTAGCAAGCTCACTGGCAGTCCCTCCAGATGGATCTCTCAATATAACTATGATAAATAGACGCCAGGTTCGCAGCGTGATAGAGGAGCCTGGCGAAGAAGAATGTGAAGCTACAATAGCAGAAGTGGTCAGCTCACCTGACTGGAGGGAACCTCTGATACAATGGTTTAAATGCCAGCAACTGCCCAAGCAAAGGGAAGAGAAGATCAGATTGATCAGAACAAAACATTCTTATGAATTCAGGAATGGAACCTTGTTCCGGGTTATGGCAGATGCCAAAAGAAAAATACTCCTCCGATGTCTAGTAATAGAGGAGGCTTGGATGGTCATGAAAGAAATTCATGCCGGATCGGCTGGTGCCCATCAAGTCGGGTCGAAGATGAAGATTGAAATCAAGAAACTAGGATACTACTAGCCAACTATGTTCAATGACTGCTGCAAGTATGCCAAGTCATGTCATACATGCCAAGAACATGCTACGGTCCCAAGAAGACCCCCAATACACCTACATCTGACAACACCTAGCTGGCCGTTTGCTCAATGGGACACCGATGTCGTGGGCCCGCTACCCCCATCCTCATCAAGATGCAAATACATTCTAGCAGCAACAAATTACTTCTTCTGTTGGATGGAGGCTATGGCACTAAAAGAAGTGACGGGCGAAATCGTGGTTAGATTTATCCATTGGAACATTATATTTCGATTCGACGTGCCCAATCGAATCATCTCCGACAATGGAAGCCATTTTCGGAACCAGAAGGTCTACAAGCTGGCTGTCACGCCCCGAGCGCGGAAGATACCCGGAGATGCGCGACGTGTCTATATCAATCATGTCAATCAGAGTGGTCGTGTATTCGACACAAAGACAGAGATGCGCAAAATAGCAAGATAACCCAATCCTTTATTTCATAATGGATAGACTATTACAAATCCAATACTCTGTTAAATAAAAAGGAAAAGAATACATAGTTGACTCAAGAAAACTATGGAAAAGACTAGACGACACTTGTAGAAGCTCTATCACTTTCACTCTTGACCATTCCCATCCGATTGACTTCCATCGTCGTCGGACTTACCTGAAAAGTAAAAAGGGACAAACGGGATGAGCGAACGCTCAGTAGGAAATTATATCTCAAGTACTAGCAAGTGGTTTAAGTAATTACATTTTCATGGATGCAATAAAGCTATGCATGCTCGCATGAAACGACAAGATAGAGAGAATGTAATATCAAAGAAATAAGATGAACTTTCATGAACAAGATACAAGTTATTCAAGATATTCAAGCAAGTACCATTATCGAGTCATGTCAAGAACTTTGGCTATCATGTATCAAGCAAGTAAATTACCCTTTTTCGGGCCACGCATTTCATGTAAAGTCAAGTACGATTCAAGTACAAGATGTGTGTGGAATGTCCAATCAAGCAAGTCAAGTACTCGGTATAATGCCAGATACCTTATCATTTTAACTCCCATGGGCACAAGTACTTTCGGGTGCTCCTCCCAGGACCAGATCGGGCCCTATATGCGCAGGCATTTATCATGTGTTTTGACATCCACTCTTGTTTATATAGCCAATATAGAATTTCAATAATCAAGCTTGTAGATACGTATGACAACTTTGATAGAATAGAGTCCAAAATATGACAAAGGACATAGAATGGCGATAATAACGGTATAATCACGATGTCGGTAAAACTAGGTAGATTATGGTTCCTTTAACTTAGGTACCATGACAAATCAATATGGACATTCTTTATATAGAATTGAGGTCCACATGAACATTATATCAAAGGTAAGATACCCTCATTCTTATCATAGAATTGAGGTTTACAAGAACGACATGATATGGCATGATATCATCATCCCATTAAGAATTTCTTATGATATACTCTTTGTATAATCATAAGGGCCGGTATACCATGTTTCTTTAGATTGACATGGCAAAAACTGTGTAATGGGTTTTTAGGGTACAACCAGCTCAGTCGGCCTTGAGGGAATCCAAGGCTACGAGGAGTCTTACGGAGGTCTCTATGACTAACTCGCTAGTCCAAAGGAACGGAATGTCCAATGGAGAGCTTGTATGTCAATGAGAGTTGAGTGTGATCGATAAATCAACATGAAACGTGGGACTATACTCACGGAATGGAGAATAGTGCCGATATATATATATATATGTATAATATATAAACCATCGGTTAGCAAATCAGAAGAAAAATCAGTTTACAGTAAAATAACGACTTAGGTCAAGTCGTGTCTCAAGTAATTAACGCCTAACTAAAGGGCGTTTACATATATTGCCAATTTGCAGAATTTCCATTATTTCATTAATTTATCAAAAACACGCCTTTCCTGGGGGCGTTTCTTAAAAGTTGACGACTGCAGGGGCAGGCGTCTCATCATTTACATATTTGACAGGATATAATTATTCTCAGAAATTTATCAAAAACGCGCCCTTGGAAGGGGCGTTACTTTCAAAAACGCGCCCTTGGTAGGGGCGTTACTTTCCAATTCCATTTTACAGAATATGTGAATTTTAGGTTTTTAACAGATACACGCCCTAGAAAGGGGCGTTACTTTTAATGTTCACGCCTTGTACTGGGGCGTTAGAATATGGAAAACGACTTTGTCCAAGTCGTGAATTTCAAGGGATTTACGATATTTTAATAAATAATATTTCGAGAGACAGGAGACATGTCATGGCAGTAAAATTTAACAGGAATTCACAGAGTCATGCAAGATATTAAAAATCAATATTTCATATGTATTGTAATTTTTAAACAGGATCAATTATTAATCATATGCGATTCTTATGAAATTAACGCCTGCGTAGAGGGCGTCAAATATTAAATTGACGACCACTAGTATGGTCGTTTCTTTTAAATTAGCGCCCTAATCAAGGGCGTTTCTTTCAAAATATTTCAGAAATCACGTGAAAACTATAATAATCATATGCATGACATGCTTATATATATATATATCTTGCATTAATTTCATTTGGGCTACAGTAGCTTGAGAAAACCTACCTTATGATCTGGATGAAGGAGATGAAAGGGCTTTGAAGCTTCAACTGCAACTTAATAGAAGAAGAACAATCGTTCTTCCGTCAACCTGGAGAGGAAACGAAGAATATTAATTCTTCTCATGCTACGTTCATAAAAAAAGGAACAGAAGAAGAAAATAGAAGAACATATGTTCTTCACGTACCTAGCAGCAGACGTTCGATCAAATGGGTTTTAGGGTTCGATCGAACATGTTATTTATAGGATTTTGAAGTCCTAACAAGAGTAGTGTTTGATTGAGGGTAATATATCCTTAATAGAGTCCTTACTCTAATAGACACTTACTAGATTAGGTTAATCTTTCCTTGGATAAGTTCTGGGTTCGATCGGTTCACGAACTGAATTAACGCCTTAGGTCAGGGCGTGTATTCTTTAATTGACGCCTTGCATAAGGGCGTTTCTTAAAAAGCGCCTTGAAAAAGGGCGTTTCGTGTTTTAAAACACGCCCAAGATATGGGCGTTTCTTTTACTTGCCTATTTGGTCGTGAGAGTTGACGACCGCACGTGTGGGCGTCCTTTCTTTAGTCACGCCTTTGATAGAGGCGTTTCTTTTTGAATTAACGCCCTAATAAGAGGCGTTATTTTTAATTTGTTTTATTTCGTCCAATTAACCCTATTCCTTTTATATATATTACTTCTGTAATATATATGTTTTATTCATTTCAATTATTCATTTATTAGGGTTGCTACACCCTCCCCCACTTAAAAAGAATTTGGTCCCCAAATTCAATATATATATAATTATACATGCGTAGAGTGTAGGACATATACCTCTTAGAATAACTCGGGAAATCGTTTCTTCATAGATTCCTCGGTCTCCCATGTCGCTTCGCGTTCAGGATTCTTATTCCATTGCACCTTGAGCATGGGAATAACCTTATTCCTTAGAGCTCGTATTTCTCGATCTAATATCTTCAAGGGCCTCTGTTCATATGTGAGATCTTTCTGGATCACCAGATCTCCATGCTCAATAATATGTGACGGATCGTGCACATACTTCTTCAACATAGATATGTGAAATACATTGTGTACCTCGGACAACTGAGGAGGCAACGCGATGCGATAAGCAACCTCGCCAACTCTTTCGAGTACCTCAAATGGTCCGATGAATCTTGGCGTAAGCTTGCCCTTAACGCCAAATCTTCGTATGCCACGTCCAGGGGATATTTTAAGAAATACATGATCTCCAACCTGGAATTCAAGATCTCTTCTCCTGGTATCAGCATAAGCCTTTTGCCTTGTCTGAGCAACTTGTAATCTTTCTCTGATTACTTGTATCTTCTCGGTTGTATCCCTTACCATGTCTGGACCTAATAGTTGTTTTTCTCCAACTTCGTTCCAACATATGGGAGATCGGCAACTCCTTCCGTATAAGGCTTCGAAAGGTGCCATTTGGATACTAGCTTGGTAGCTATTATTATATGCAAATTCAACTAAAGGTAAGTGGTCATGCCAGCTTCCTCCAAAGTCAATAATGCATGCTCTCAGCATATCTTCAACAACTTGATTAGTTCGCTCGGTCTGACCATCCGTTTGTGGGTGGAAAGCAGTACTAAAGTTGAGCCTTGTCCCCAACGAATGTTGTAATCCCTTCCAAAAATGAGAAGTAAAACGGGGATCTCTATCCGACACGATTGAGACAGGAATTCCATGTATCCTGACTATTTCTTTAATGTATAGTGCAGCTAGCACATCAATCGACCATCGGCTTTTGATTGGCAAGAAATGTGCCGATTTAGTCAATCGATCAATGATAACCCAGATTCCATCATGTCCTCCTTTAGATTTAGACAAACCCATGATGAAGTCCATACCAATATCCTCCCATTTCCACTTAGGAATATCTAGAGGATGTAGTTTTCCCGCAGGCTTTTGATGTTCCGCCTTGACCTGTTGGCATGTGAGACAGCGTGATACATAGTCCGCTATTTCTCTTTTCATATTAGGCCACCAAAAGTTCCTCTTTACATCTTGGTACATTTTAGTTGATCCAGGATGAATAGTGTATCTTGATCGGTGAGCTTCATCTAAGATCTTCTTCTTTAATTCCGGACAATCGGGTATACAAGTTCTATCTTTGAACGATAATCTTCCATCAGAAGTTAGTTGAAAATCAGATTGTCCTTCTAATCTGCCTTTGATTTCTATTAACATAGGATCATCATCCTGAAGTGTTTGTATTTCAGATAATAAGTCTGACTGTATGCTTACATGAGATAATGTGATAAATTTGGATTCCGTGTCCAAGCTTATATTGAGCTCGGAGAATTGTTCAAGTAACCTCCATTCTTGTATCATACAATTGGCTATCTTTGCTCTCGGCTTTCGACTAAGGGCATCAGCCACATAATTACCCTTTCCGGGATGGTATTGTATACTGAAGTCGAAGTCCTTGAGATATTCTAGCCAACGTCTTTGTCTCATGTTCAGCTCCTTTTGTGAAAATAGATATTTGAGACTTTTGTGATCGGAGTATACAGTAAACTGTACCCCATAGAGATAGTGTCTCCATATCTTTAGGGCAAATACTACCGCGGCCAATTCCAAGTCATGGACGGGGTAATTCTCCTCATGCTTCTTCAGTTGACGAGAAGAGTATGCTATGACCTTCCCATGTTGCATTAGAACACATCCGAGGCCAATGCCAGAAGCATCAGTGTAGACCTCGAATTTCTCTCCTTCAATTGGTAGGGCTAAGACTGGAGCTGTGGTGAGATGATCCTTGAGAGTTTGGAAACTGCTTTCACATTCCTCACTCCATTCATATCGGATCTCCTTACGAGTTAATCTTGTAAGTGGTACGGCGATCTTAGAGAAATCTTTGATAAATCGCCGATAATAGCCTGCAAGACCTAAGAAACTTCTGATCTCGCTTGCATTAGTGGGTCTCTCCCAGTTTCTCACAGCTTCAACTTTTGACGGATCCACAGATAAACCGTCCTTGGATATGACATGTCCGAGAAAAGCCACTTCTTCAAGCCAGAACTCGCATTTGCTGAGTTTAGCATATAATTGATTTGTCCTCAAGACTTGCAATGCAATCCTCAAATGCTCTTCATGTTCTTCCTTAGTCTTAGAATATATCAATATATCATCGATGAAGACTACTATGAATTGATCCAAGTAAGGCCTGAATATGCTATTCATTAACTGCATAAAGGCAGCAGGGGCATTTGTTAGTCCAAAAGGCATAACAACAAATTCGTAATGGCCATACCTGCTTCTGAATGCGGTCTTGTGAATGTCATCATCCTTGATCCTTAATTGATGATATCCCGACCGGAGATCAATCTTGGAGAAATATTTGGATCCTGAAATCTGATCAAACAATTCATCGATTCTCGGCAGTGGATACTTGTTCTTGATAGTAAGATGATTCAACTGTCGATAGTCAATACACAATCTCATGGATCCATCCTTCTTCTTTACAAATAAGACTGGTGCTCCCCACGGGGAAGTACTTGGTCTAATAAACCCTTTTCGGATTAGTTCCATCAACTGCTCCTTCAACTCCTTGAGTTCAGCAGGGGACATTCTATATGGTGCCTTTGAAACCGGACCAGCACCAGGGACTAAGTCGATGGTAAAGGCCACATCTCTTTGCGGGGGTAATCCCGGCAGTTCTTCCGGAAATACGTCTGGGAATTCTCGTACTACTTGAACGTCTTCTATCTTGGTTTCCTTAGCTTCTTTATTAGTGACAAAAGCAAGGAAGGATACACATCCTTTCCTGACGAGCTTGCTTGCTCGAAGAGCCGAAATAAGAGGGGATTTGCTTCGACTCTTAGGACTAGTATAAGTCAGTTCTGGAAATTCTTTGAAAACAATCTTGCTATTACGGCAATCAACCGTTGCCTGGTACTTAGATAACCAATCTGCTCCTAGTATAACATCATATTCTTTTAGATCTAAGCAGATAAGATCAATAGGAAAATTCTTTCCTCGAACCAACACCTCACAGTTTTGGTAATGATGCGTGATATCCGTCTCGTTTCCGAGAGGAGTAGACAATATTATCTTCATCCATTCTGGTTCTAGAGGTAATGGGTCAGCAAACTTCTTGGAAATAATGGAATGCGATGCACCCGTATCAAATAAGACATGTGCATATTTGGAACAAATTTTTAATGTACCTTCCACCAATCCGCCTTCTTCTTCTGGTTCGGTCTCTTGGATTGCATGAAGACGCGCGTTCCTTGTCACTGGGCGTTTACCCTCACCGTCTTGGTCATTCATTAATGGACAATCGGGAATCCGATGTTCACGACTCCCACAACGGAGACATGCTCCTAGTTTCCTCCAGCATTCTTCTGTTTTGTGACCAGCCTTGTCACAATGCTTGCATACTACGTTTGAAGGGGTAGTGGTGATAGAGAAAGGCTTGGATTTCTTGTACTTCTGATCTTGAGAGGAAGAACCTCCATTATTGGGCCTCTTCTTAAAGTTGGGTTTAAAAGAACCCGAACTTGTGACTTGCTCCTTTTTGTCTTTCCCACGGATCCTATCAGATAGTTCCGTGGCATCTTCAAGCAACTGAGCTCGGCGCACTATTTCAGTATAAACTTGAATATCCATAGGCGCCAGTTGAGTAATGTAGTGGGGCCTAAGCCCATTAAGAAATCTACGGGCTTTCATCTTTTCCGTGCCAATTAAATGCTTAGCATATCTAGACAGTCTAGAGAACTGTGCTTCATAATCAGCCACCGATAAAGATCTTTGCTTTAATGCGGCAAATTCGGCGGCCTTCCTTTCCTGGACCCTATCAGAGAAATATTTGGCGTTGAAATATTCAACGAATTCACCCCATGTAACTTGAGTTGGGTCAATAGTAGCTTCAATCGACTCCCACCAGCATCTAGCATCCTTTTCTAACTGGAAAGTAGCTAATAAGACTTTGTCCTGATCCGTGCATTGCATGACACGGAATATACGTTCAATCTCCCGAACCCAATGCTCGGCATCGTCTGGATCGGTCGATCCCATGAACTTCGGGGGATTCATATTCTTGAATGCTTGGTGTAAGCTTCCAGCTCGTGGAGCACCACCTTGTGCTACCTGTTGTAGCACTTGGGTCATCCCTTGAAGGGTACGCTGCATGTTGCGCCATTGAGCACGTTCGGCAGCCATTATCCTACAATTACAATAGCTATGTTAGTATTATGTCACTATGATCTTATAAGGACTCATTGATCATTTAACCCTTGGTTCTACCCACTCTCACTTGGTTAAAGGTTTTGAAACCTATCCTTGGACTTGGGTTTCCTAGGAATTGAATACCTTAGGCTCTGATACCACAAAGACTGTCACGCCCCGAGCGCGGAAGATACCCGGAGATGCGCGACGTGTCTATATCAATCATGTCAATCAGAGTGGTCGTGTATTCGACACAAAGACAGAGATGCGCAAAATAGCAAGATAACCCAATCCTTTATTTCATAATGGATAGACTATTACAAATCCAATACTCTGTTAAATAAAAAGGAAAAGAATACATAGTTGACTCAAGAAAACTATGGAAAAGACTAGACGACACTTGTAGAAGCTCTATCACTTTCACTCTTGACCATTCCCATCCGATTGACTTCCATCGTCGTCGGACTTACCTGAAAAGTAAAAAGGGACAAACGGGATGAGCGAACGCTCAGTAGGAAATTATATCTCAAGTACTAGCAAGTGGTTTAAGTAATTACATTTTCATGGATGCAATAAAGCTATGCATGCTCGCATGAAACGACAAGATAGAGAGAATGTAATATCAAAGAAATAAGATGAACTTTCATGAACAAGATACAAGTTATTCAAGATATTCAAGCAAGTACCATTATCGAGTCATGTCAAGAACTTTGGCTATCATGTATCAAGCAAGTAAATTACCCTTTTTCGGGCCACGCATTTCATGTAAAGTCAAGTACGATTCAAGTACAAGATGTGTGTGGAATGTCCAATCAAGCAAGTCAAGTACTCGGTATAATGCCAGATACCTTATCATTTTAACTCCCATGGGCACAAGTACTTTCGGGTGCTCCTCCCAGGACCAGATCGGGCCCTATATGCGCAGGCATTTATCATGTGTTTTGACATCCACTCTTGTTTATATAGCCAATATAGAATTTCAATAATCAAGCTTGTAGATACGTATGACAACTTTGATAGAATAGAGTCCAAAATATGACAAAGGACATAGAATGGCGATAATAACGGTATAATCACGATGTCGGTAAAACTAGGTAGATTATGGTTCCTTTAACTTAGGTACCATGACAAATCAATATGGACATTCTTTATATAGAATTGAGGTCCACATGAACATTATATCAAAGGTAAGATACCCTCATTCTTATCATAGAATTGAGGTTTACAAGAACGACATGATATGGCATGATATCATCATCCCATTAAGAATTTCTTATGATATACTCTTTGTATAATCATAAGGGCCGGTATACCATGTTTCTTTAGATTGACATGGCAAAAACTGTGTAATGGGTTTTTAGGGTACAACCAGCTCAGTCGGCCTTGAGGGAATCCAAGGCTACGAGGAGTCTTACGGAGGTCTCTATGACTAACTCGCTAGTCCAAAGGAACGGAATGTCCAATGGAGAGCTTGTATGTCAATGAGAGTTGAGTGTGATCGATAAATCAACATGAAACGTGGGACTATACTCACGGAATGGAGAATAGTGTCGATATATATATATATAGGTATAATATATAAACCATCGGTTAGCAAATCAGAAGAAAAATCAGTTTACAGTAAAATAACGACTTAGGTCAAGTCGTGTCTCAAGTAATTAACGCCTAACTAAAGGGCGTTTACATATATTGCCAATTTGCAGAATTTCCATTATTTCATTAATTTATCAAAAACACGCCTTTCCTGGGGGCGTTTCTTAAAAGTTGACGACTGCAGGGGCAGGCGTCTCATCATTTACATATTTGACAGGATATAATTATTCTCAGAAATTTATCAAAAACGCGCCCTTGGAAGGGGCGTTACTTTCAAAAACGCGCCCTTGGTAGGGGCGTTACTTTCCAATTCCATTTTACAGAATATGTGAATTTTAGGTTTTTAACAGATACACGCCCTAGAAAGGGGCGTTACTTTTAATGTTCACGCCTTGTACTGGGGCGTTAGAATATGGAAAACGACTTTGTCCAAGTCGTGAATTTCAAGGGATTTACGATATTTTAATAAATAATATTTCGAGAGACAGGAGACATGTCATGGCAGTAAAATTTAACAGGAATTCACAGAGTCATGCAAGATATTAAAAATCAATATTTCATATGTATTGTAATTTTTAAACAGGATCAATTATTAATCATATGCGATTCTTATGAAATTAACGCCTGCGTAGAGGGCGTCAAATATTAAATTGACGACCACTAGTATGGTCGTTTCTTTTAAATTAGCGCCCTAATCAAGGGCGTTTCTTTCAAAATATTTCAGAAATCACGTGAAAACTATAATAATCATATGCATGACATGCTTATATATATATATATCTTGCATTAATTTCATTTGGGCTACAGTAGCTTGAGAAAACCTACCTTATGATCTGGATGAAGGAGATGAAAGGGCTTTGAAGCTTCAACTGCAACTTAATAGAAGAAGAACAATCGTTCTTCCGTCAACCTGGAGAGGAAACGAAGAATATTAATTCTTCTCATGCTACGTTCATAAAAAAAGGAACAGAAGAAGAAAATAGAAGAACATATGTTCTTCACGTACCTAGCAGCAGACGTTCGATCAAATGGGTTTTAGGGTTCGATCGAACATGTTATTTATAGGATTTTGAAGTCCTAACAAGAGTAGTGTTTGATTGAGGGTAATATATCCTTAATAGAGTCCTTACTCTAATAGACACTTACTAGATTAGGTTAATCTTTCCTTGGATAAGTTCTGGGTTCGATCGGTTCACGAACTGAATTAACGCCTTAGGTCAGGGCGTGTATTCTTTAATTGACGCCTTGCATAAGGGCGTTTCTTAAAAAGCGCCTTGAAAAAGGGCGTTTCGTGTTTTAAAACACGCCCCATATATGGGCGTTTCTTTTACTTGCCTATTTGGTCGTGAGAGTTGACGACCGCACGTGTGGGCGTCCTTTCTTTAGTCACGCCTTTGATAGAGGCGTTTCTTTTTGAATTAACGCCCTAATAAGAGGCGTTATTTTTAATTTGTTTTATTTCGTCCAATTAACCCTATTCCTTTTATATATATTACTTCTGTAATATATATGTTTTATTCATTTCAATTATTCATTTATTAGGGTTGCTACACTGGCCGATAAATTCAAGATAGATTGGAGGACATCCACTCCGTACAAGCCATAAGCAAACGGGTTGGCTGAAGCTTTCTACAAAACTCTCTGCACACTTCTCGCTAAGACGGTCAGCTCTAGCAAGAAGGATTGGGAGGATAGAATGTACGAGGCACTGCGGGCGTACCACACTCTGTACAAGACCCCGACAGGTTGCTCACCATTCTCGCTCGTGTACGGCTTCGAAGTAGTCGTCCCAATAGAGCTGGAGATACCCTCATTACGGGTCACCATCCAGCATGAACTGGTTAAAGATGGCCAGGAAAATATAGAAAGAAGACTGGAGGAACTCTCCGATTTAGAAGGGCAATGGCTCATAGCCAAGCAAAACATACAGGTTTACCAAGCCCGTATGGCCCGCGCCTTTGACAAGCTTGTTAAAGAGCATGAATTCAAGAAATGACACCTTGTGATGGTCAAAAGAAAAGAAGTGATGGCAGCCAATCCAAAAGACATATTAAATGAAAACTGGACAGGACCTTATGTGGTCTAGAAAGTCTACGAAGGCGGAGCCTATGTCATCGTCAACCATCAGGGGGAAGTTCAATTTCCACCTCTTAGTGGGAAGCACCTGAAGTTATACCATGCACCACTACCTCAGTTCGGCGATCAACTAAAACCCACATTCCATAATGAACAAACCTCTGCGAGACTCTTGTAATGAATTTCTATTTCACACCAACTTTCGGTCCCACCGAAATAGGTGATTCCTTGCTCGACATTGTACCAGTGTCGATGATGCCACTTCACTCGACGCCCATGGCCTCTTCTTGCCTTAGCTAAGGGGCTATCACTTAGACCTTACATCCAAGTCAGCACACCCGATTTCCTTGCGTCGGTAAAATCTCAGTACCGATGATTTTGTTAACTCGGTGTCCGTGACCTTTTGGTTTTAACAGAGGAATATGGCCCAGACCTTTAGTCTATGGCCAGATGAAACCTGAATCCTTGCGTCAACACAAACTCAATGTTGACAATACCACCATCAGTCCCACCAAGATTTTCACTACGAGAATCAATACGGCTCAACGGCTTAGACCTTCCGTCTAAGATCGGATTAATCAATTTCCTTGCGTTAGCATATACCCGATGCCAATGATTTCACCAAGGTTGGTGTTTGACTTCTTGTCAAGGCCAGCCGCTAAAACCCCAATGACTTAGACCTTACGTCTAAAGTCGGCTTAAATAATTTTCTTCCAAGGTTGGTGCTTGACTCCTTGTTGAGATCAGCCTCTAAAACCCAACGGCTTAGACCTTCTGTCTAAGACCAGCTTAAACGCTATCTTTGCATTGGCATATACCCTGTGCCAATGATCCCACCAAGGTTGGTTCTTGACTTCTTATCAGGGCCAACAGCTAAAACCCCAACGGCTTCGACCTTATGTCTAAAGCCGGCTTAAACGCTTTCCTTGCGTTGGCATATTATCCAATGCCGATGATTTCACCAAAGTTGGTGCTCGACTTCTTGTCAGGGATAGCCGCTAAAACCCAACGGCATAGACCTTACGTCTAAAGCCGGCCTAAACAATTTCCTTCCAAGGTTGGTGCTCGACTCGTTGTCAAGATCAGCCGCTAAAACCTAACGGCTTAAACCTTCCGTCTAAAATTGGCTTAAACATTATCTTTGCGTTAACATATACCCAATGCCAATGATCCCACCAAGGTTGATGCTTGACTTCTTGTCAAGGTTAGCCGCTAAAACCCCAACGGCTTAGACCTTACGTCTAAAGCCAGCTTAAACACTTTCCTTGCATTGGCATATTACCCAATGTCGATGATTTCACTAAGGTTGATGCTCGACTTCTTGTCGGGGCTAGCATCTAAAACCCAATGGCTTAGACCTTCCGTCTAAGACTGGCTTAAATGATGTTTCTTGTAGGGTCGGTGCTCGACTCCTTGTCGGGACCACCCGCTAAAATCCAACGGCTTAGACCTTATGTCTAAAGCTGGCTTAAACGATGTTTCTTGTAGGGTCAGTGCTCGACTCCTTGTCGGGACCACCTGCTAAAACCCAATGGCTTAGACCTTACATTTAAAGACAGTTTAAACGATGTTTCTTGTAAGGTTGGTGCTTTACTCCTTGTCGAGACTGGCCGCTAAAACCCAATGGCTTAGACCTTACGTCTAAAGTCAGCTTAAACAATTTCCTTCCAAGGTTGGTGCTCGACTCCTTATCGAGATCAGCCGCTAAAACCCAACGGCTTAGACCTTCCGTCTAAAATTGGCTTAAACGCTATCTTTGCGTTGGCATATACCTAATGCCAATGGTTCCACCAAGGTTGGTGCTTGAGTCCTTGTCAAGGCCAGCCGCTAAAACCCCAACAGCTAAGACCTTACGTCTAAAGCCAGCTTGAGCAATGATCCCACCAAGGTTGGTGCTTCACCTTTTGTCGGGACCAGCCGCTAAAACCCCATCAGCTTAGACCTTACGTCTAAGCCGCCTTAAATAATTTCCTTCCAAGGTTGGTGCTTGACTCCTTGTCGAGATCAATCGCTAAAACTCAACGGCTTAGACCTTCCATCTAAGACTGGCTTAAAACCCAACGGCTTAGACCTTCTGTTTAAGACCAGCTTAAACACTATACTTGTGTTGACATATACCCAATGCCAATTATTTTCACCAAGGTTGGCGCTCGATTTCTTACCGGGGACCACCCGCTAAAACCCAATGGCTTAGACCTTCCGTCTAAGACCGGCTTTAACGATATTTCTTGTAGGGTCGGTGCTCGACTCCTTGTCAGGACCACCCGCTAAAACCCAACAGCCTAGACCTTCCGTATAAGCCAGCTTAAACAATGTTCCTTGTAAGGTTGGTGCTTGACTCTTTGTTGAGACCAGCCGCTAAAACCCAATGGCTTAGACCTTACGTCTAAAGTTGGCTTAAATAATTTCCTTCCAAGGTCAGCGCTCGACTTCTGGTCGAGATCAGTCGCTAAAACCCAACGGCTTAGACCTTCTGTCTAAGACCGGCTTAAAATGATTTCCTTACGTTGGCATATACCCAATGCCAATGATACCACCATAGCTAGCGCCTGACCTTTTGATCAGAGTTAGCTAATCCAATCCCATCGGGGGCCACCCCAACGCATTATTGCAGGCCTTCCGCCTGATTCTATATGCAAAACCTCTCTTCCTTGCATTGGCATATATCCTATGCCAATGATGTCATCAGGATTAGTGCTTGACTTCTTGTCGGGGCGAGCCGCTAAAACCTAACGGCTTAGACCTCCCGTCTAAGACCGGCTTAAACAATCTCCTTCCGAGGTCGGTGCTTGACTCTTTGTCGGGATCAGCCGCTAAAACCCAACGGCTTAGACTTTACATCTAAAGCCAGCTTAAATAATTTCCTTCCATGGTTGGTGCTCGACTCCTTGTAGGGATTAGCCGCTAAAATCCAACGGCTTAGACCTTCCATCTAAGGCCGGCTTACACAATTTTCTTGTTAGGTTAATGCTTGACTTCTTGTCAGGACCAGCTGCTAGAACATGATGGTTTAGACCTTTCGTCTAAACTGGCTTAAACAAATCCTTGCTAAAACCCCTCGACCCCCTTCGGCGCAAGTGCTTAGTCCCACCGAAGTTTACTTCCGTGAGATGATGAAGAAATTTGCACCCGCGTATCCCGCACGCTCGTCTCTTGTCTGCGTCACCCGCGGGTGGGGGGCATTTGTGGACGCTTAAATTTGGCATCGAAGGCCAAGCTAGGTTAGCCACAGAAAAGAAGCGTCGACGCACCCACGCCATGGATTTGGCCCGACAACACTACTGGAGTGAAGAAGAAGAATCTGAACAAAGGCTGCGTCGACACAGCCCTCAGCCTGCGTCGACACACTTGAAGACAGGTAGAGAAAGAAATGGTCCTGGCAAAAGGGCTGCGTCGACCCATAGCTGACCCTGCGTCGACGCAGCCGAAGACCGAAGTAGAAAATAGGCCCCGGACAGCGAACTGCATCGACGCAGCCTGCAAGCTGCGTCGACACACCCTAAGGATGCGGAATAGGTTGTATGAGCGTGTGTCACGAGCGTGGCATGTGCTCTTCGAAGATCTGATCGCAGCGCCTTCTGGAAGGCCGTATAGGCCGTGCAGGATGCGTGGGGGAAGAATCTCAAATGATTGGAGGACATTCCTTCCCCCCTTTGCCTAGGAAAAGAAGAAAAGGCCCCTTTTCTGCTATAAAAGGAGGGGGACGTCTGAAAAAAAAGCTCCCCCCGGCTGTTCTTGCTTCCCCCGACTGGTGTTATTCAAAGCTCCCATCTGGGGTGATTTCCAGAGTGCTTTGATACTCCTGTGTGTGAAGAGAAAGAGAGGAAGAGAAGAGAGGTGTGCTGCCTGGGGAGAGAAGTTAATGCTCCGCCCTCCCCCCTTTTCTTTTCTTCTTTCCTCTGCTGTATACGTTTCTTTTGATTTTCTGTCTGATTGCTCCCCAGACAAACCAGTTCTGGGAGAATGTATTGCTATTATGCAAAATCTAATGAATGAAATAGTTCTTTGTCATGTTCGGATGCAAATATATTCTGCCCCTGTAGATTTCTCCATAATTTCACTTTCTACAGCTTACTGTAAGCTTGCTGTTACGTTTTCTTCCTTTCTCCTTTGTTTCATCACTTGGAGGGGAACGCTGTATTGTGAAAGAGGTGTAGGCCCTACCTATCAAACTGTAATGGATTGGGTTTGGGTTCTATCCCCTCCGATCTACTAGTTGTAGGGCTGTTCTTAGTGCGCCCTTCTGTCCCTCGTGGCAGATTCAAGCCCTCCATGGGCTATATTAACTCAGCAAGTCCCTTCCCCAATATCCCAAGCAGGGGGTCAATCTGTCTCCATGCGTCTGATATCAATACGTCTTGAGTTTGTAAGGTGCATACTATTTTCTGTTCGATGAAATGCTGCTGGAGGAACATCCATTTGCCTTCTCATTCACACCATGAGTTGTTGAGGCTTTGGCTCAGTCCTAAATATTACTGGAATTTACAACCCTTCTGCTACCCCCTTCACTCAATCTTCACTCATTAGGAAGTCGCTATTTAATGCGTAGGGATCACTCTGGCTTCCATACTAGCCACTCACACACAAGCACTCTGCCATCGGCACAATGCTCATTGGAGTTTATTCCCACAGACTTTTTGTTTTCATCTATTGATGAGTGCTATCCGCAATAGTCTCCATCCCGCATTTGGGATACATGCTTGCTAGTTTTACAGCATGGCTTGTGGTCTCGTTTACTGGGGCAATAAGGTGTTTTATCAAGATTATCACCGATTTTGATAATGGACCTACAATGGGAGAGAGATACATTACAGTTTTACACTCATTAGAATTTCATTTGACCACCCTCAATCCCCAGGGGTTTGCCGCCTTGTAGCATGATCTCTAAAGGATGCTCCGTCATAGGCTTTATATTAACGGCCTTGGGGCTGGCAATAATCAGATGCATAATGCAGCTAGAATGGGATAATCCTTGGGTTAGCAGAATTCCCCTTGTAGGCCAGTCCTCGAGGTCTTCTCTGCCCAATCTTGGGATATGGAGTAGCCATTCTTGGCTTACTCTAATTTTAGGTGCCATCTCAGAATTTCTGTGGATGCGCTTCCTATTTTCACTTCCAGACGCTTGGGTCTGTGGGAAGTGCTGCCCAATTTTCATCAGGACTCTGAACTTAACTAAAATAGACTAATGCTGAAGCATGAATGAAGCAATTGACCTAATGCTAAAGCAAACACATCAATCACAGAAACAATGATCAATGCTGAACTAAGAATAATGCTGCAAGGAACATATTTGCATTGACCATGTGATCAAACAAGTTAAGAACATATCTCTGCATAAGCAATGTGATTAAACAAATCAAGAGCAAATTTGAACAAAACTTGGCTATATGAACGAAATGTCATGCTGGCAGTAACAAAAGAAAAGAAATTCACTTAAAGGTGATGATAAAAGAAAGAAGAAAAAGAATAGAAGAAAGAAAATCAAGCTGTGGTCATATGTGCATTTGTTTATGCATTCATGCATCCATACGTTTTCTGAGTTTAGAACGGCTTAAGGTGTGAAGCATCAGTGGTCGACCCCATGGGTCGACTCCTTCTTGAACCCGTTTGCTGCTCAACAGTCAGTCCTGTCATGGAACATAAATCAAACACCTTACAATGCCCATCTCATTTTCATAAATATGGTTGATATTACTCCCTCATGCATTCCCCAACATTGGGTGATCCGTTTGCAATCACCTTGAGTCATGCATGCGCATGCATGCCGTTGAACCCCCTGTACAGGCTAACCTCAGATTTCGATCGACCAATGTATAATGTCGGTCGGTTGAACCCTCAATGCGTCAACGCATGAATGGGCTAGGTCGACGCACCTGTTTGTTGACCTGCTGACCGCCCTCTGGCAACTCCCCTTCTCCTGGCATTTAATCAAAGGTTTTCTCCTCTCCGAGGGGATGTAATTAATACCATGACCTTTATGGCGCGGCGAGTTCTTACTCCCGACCCAATACCCACAATCGTCTGGTTAGTCAGACGGAGCGCACCCATGGTCTCTGACCCTCCCAGTCTTGAAATCTGAATAAATGTCACTTCGGTGACTGGCACGTCCACGCACTTAATAAAACTGAATAAACCTAGAAAAGATAAGAATAAAATAATTAATAAAGAGTATTCCCACAGTACCCTAAAAACCCAAAGGCCTAGAAAGCACTTCATGAATTCTACGTTTTCTGTGGACTGGATTGAATGCGGCCATCAGGTGACCGCTACTTCCAGATAGCGGTCCTGGCACAACTGCGTTCTGCCAGCTTGTTCATTGCATCGACTTGTTCTTTCTCCTGCGTCGACTCCCCTTAATTGCGGTCTTGATTCGACTGCTTCCTCAAGAAAATGGTCCTCATTGAACCGCGTTCTGTCATCTTGCTGTTTAACCCAGGGGTTGATTGTGCTCTGTTCTCAGATGGTCTTCTGATAATCTAGAACCCAAACCTTCTTTATTAAGTCATTAATGAACTATGGAAGAAACGTACCATTATGCTGCCAGAATTCCTCCGTAGCATAATGCCCAATTAATTCATTCTTGAACTCTCATGATTTCATTTTTGGTACGTTCTTACCTTAGTTTATCTTGTCATGAAACTATTGTTGAATTTAACATTGTTGGCCTACATTTATATTTCTCGTGGAAGTAGCTTGATTTATAACTTGAAGATGCAAAGGCGGGCACGAACGGTGTCCAAGGGCTCCACGCTAGCTCCCTCGACAGATGGCCGGAAACATACTATAAACCATGGGGTATGATGCTTACTGGCGTCGCATTACACTGGGAGTACTTTTTTTTATAAACGGGTGAAATCCACAAGGCAATCTTATGAAATTACATGCTTGCTTGTTACATGACTTTGTAGTGTGTAGCCTTTTCAAGGTTATGAAAAGTACATTCTCGATACATGCTAGTACATTCTCGTTATTGAAAGGCCATATTACAATCTTGCTTGATCATGTTCTCTTTTACTTGAAACCTCATATCTCGATACTTACCTTGTTTCTTATGGTTACTTTGGTTTTATTCGTATGTTTTATCGCATTCTTTATATCTTACCTTCTAGAGCTAAAATGTTAATTACTTTAACATTGCCATCATGTTGATACGAAGATACCTACTGGGCGAGTGCGCTCATTACCTACTTTTCCAATCTTTCAGAAAATTCTAGTGGGTCGGATTCGGGCTACTCAAGTGATGGGTCCGGGTGCAAATAAAGTTCGAGAGAAGACTTAGAGAGGCATGAGTCCATTTATATTAGTTAAAAGTCGTGTCTATGTAATTTTTCTTTTATTGAGTCTAGTGAAATATCAAGTTGGAAAAGGTCAAGTGTCATTGTAACTTTTGATTATTATTCAATAAAGTTGAGTTTTGAGTATATAATTGTGTTCACTCCTTTATGTGTGAATGTTGCGCTCTGATTATCTTGCTAGCTTGAGGCTTATTTATCGGCTGTTAATGTTTTTGAATTTCTTCCGCTGTACACATATCTCGGGGCGTGACAATCACGTTGGCCGCTATTGTGAGAACATCATCGATTATTATGTTTGGTCGTAATTATTATTATTTATCTTTTTTTATAAATATTAGTGACTACCACATTTGGTCACAATAAATATTTTTTGTCCCTCTTTTTATAGTATTAACGACTATCGTGTTTAGTTGCAATTATACTTTTTTGTCGCTATTCTTATGATATTAACAAGTATCATGGTTGGTCGAAACTAAATTTTGGGGTCACTATTTTTATAATAATGACGACTATCACTTTTGGTCGCAATTTAATATTTGATTGTTATTTATCTAACGTTAACAAGCACATCTTTTGGTCACTAACAGCTATTTATTCTTTTTTTTGCAATTTTAATGACTACCAATTTTGATCGCAACTAAATATTTAGTTAATATTACTATAATGTTAGCGACTATTAATTTTAGTCACAACTAAATATTTGCTCACTATTTTCATAATACTAAATGCAACATCCATTCATTTACTACCACCAAACAAAATATTAAAAAATCTCATTCATTCATTATAAGCTTACAAAATATTAAAGTACATGTGAACTAATTCAATACCTTTTCATTGTACAAAAAATTTATAGTAAATGAGCAAGAAGTGATTGATTGTGTTGAAAATATAAATACAAAAATAATACGATATTCAACAAAAATAACTTTTATGGTCTTATAATCTGCAGCATGAACCCACTAATGATTGAGAAGAGGTTGCATAGTGAGAATCAAATCATTCTATCAAACAATAGAAAAGAAAAAAAATTAAATGAGGATATTAATATTTAACTTAACGTGATCAACAAGATAAAGAATATATTTTTACCATGAAGACAATGGTAGAATATTATTTCTATTCATCCAAGTCATCAAAATTTTTATCTTCCTCTGTTGATCCTCAAGTTGATCTCGAAGAGTCACCATCTCCTGCTCCAATTGTTTCACTCTAACTGTGAGTTGACTCAAAAAAACAACTCTATCTCACTGAGGTGGCTTGGTTTGATGTCCACGACCATGTATGGAGAGGGGGATTTTTATAGCCCATCTAAAGAGCAGCCAAACTAGGCCCATCAGGACCAAACGAGGTCCAGCTCATCCAAGTGACAGCCCCGCTGGGCCCACTTAGGCTAAAAAGCCCAGTAAGATCATTCGGGATCACAACCTTCCTCGGCGGCCCTTAGGCTCGGAAGGCCCGAACATCGGTCAGGTCAGAGAAAGACCCACGCCCGATCTATCCCCTCGCCGGGATAAAGGCAGGAGCACAATGCCCACTCCGACCTATCTTCACCCGAGCTATGCCTATAACCCGGACAGGGTTGGCACCCCTCATGCTCGAGTCGACCGACGAACGCTTATCCATACTACCGTGGAGAACCCTTTATAAGCAGGAGTTTATGAGGATAAGGGACCCATGATCCCTCAAGGCTATAAAGATCCCACGATGAGGACGTAAGGAGCCCACGTTATGGACGTAACTCCTGCCTGAAACCCCTCAGCTTACGGGACTCATGAGGCCAGTGCACTATTTAAACCTGGGACTCCCTCCAACGAAAGGTAAGGGCAAACATACGCCTAAATTCCCTGAGCAGGAACCACTTTACCACCTTGGTGTAGAGGGATCTCATGCATCTCCTTCCTCCTCCCTACATAGCTTCCACCATTGCTCTACTGACTTAAGCATCGGAGGGTTTGCCCCAGGGAACCATCCCTGGGCCCCCTGATCCATTTCCCTTCCTTACAGTTCACTATCCAGTGATCATCTCCCCAGCTCAGGACCAACGCGAGATCACGCCTCTTCATCTGGCGCCGTCTGTGGGAAACGACCAAAGAGCCAACATGGTGCGAAGAAGTTCAGGGAGGAGGTCCACCAGCGACCGGGGAAAGGCCATGGTGGCGGCGGGAGAAGGCCCCTCTGAAGCCTCACAAAATCCCCCCTCCAATGCCAGCACCCCCGCCGACGGACTGCCCCATCCTCCCGCGGCGGTAGGGCTCCCGCCCCCTCCCCCCTCGGCGGTAAGGCTACCACTCAACGGCGGCACTGACGCCTTCCAAGCCCTCAACGCAAAACTGGATGTCCTCGTGGAACTCATGAGGACCCAAGCGGCTAGGGATGGAAGGTCACGCTCCCCTCCGGAGAGTCCTCCCCGTGAGAACGTGTCCCAGCACACCGCCGGAAGCCGCTTCACCCTCTGAGGCCGGCAGATCATCCGTAATAGGCCAGGAGTACCTTCACAAGCCCCCCCTCAGGAACAAGAAGCCTCATCCACTCCGAAGAGGGGAAAACTTGGGGCACGCTGTCTGAACCCAAAGACCGAAGTCCCTGGGGAACGCTAAGACAGCCCCCCCATCCCGATGGCACAGCGACAGCCGGAGCTATCCCTCCGACTGCGAGAATTCAAGAGGCGTTTCGTAGAACAGGAGTGCACCCTACGCGCCCTACAGAAAGTCTCTTCCACGGAGGACGAGGAGAAATCCCCGTTCTCCGACTATATCTTGAAGGCATAGGTATCTCCCAAAACCTCCATCCCGACCTTCAAGCTTTATGACGGCCAGGGCGACCCGGCCGATCACTTCGACAGCTTCGACGCCCTGATGACCTTCATGGAGCGTCCGGCGCCATCAAATGCCGAGCCTTTGTGACCACCCTGGTCCAAGGTGCCCAAGCATGGTTCCGGGCCCTCGCCCCCGGATCCATCCGAGACTTCAAGCAATTCGGGTGAGTATTCAAGGAGAGTTTCGTCGGTAGCGGTCCCCCAAGGTCGGTAGCGGAGCTTTTGGCCTTCAAACAGGCGCAAGGGGAGAAACTTCGGGCTTACATTACCCTATTTAAATCGGAAGCCCTAAGGATCCCCCGCCTGGACGTCGCCTCGGCCATAACTGCGTTGACCGGGGGCACCTGCGACGAGAACCTCCGCCGCGAACTTGTCCTCCACCCTCCCTCAACCCTTGCCGAGCTAGTGACTCTGGCTTTGCGCCATGCCGAGTATGAAGAAGTGCTCAGCGCATGCCGAGACGCAACCGGCTCGGGTCAAGAGGGGGACAAGAAGCGGGCACCCGAGCCAAGTTCGGGTCCAGGAAAAAGGCAGAACCGAGACGGGGAACACAAGGAACCATCATGGAAGTATGAGCGGTACACTCCTTTAACCACTCTGGTTTACGAGATTTACGAGGACATCAAAGGCTCAGGCCTCCTCCGCCAACCTGATCCAATGAGGTCGAAGAACCGCAATCGCAGCAAGCATCGCCTGTTACACAGCGATCACGGGAACCACACCGGCGACTGCCACCAGCTCCAGGATGAGATCGAGCGCCTCATCCATCAAGGACACCTATCTCGGTTCGTGGCCGGGCACAAGGAAGACCGAGGTGCCCTAGAGGAAATCGACAAAGCCCCTCGAGGGGTCCACATCAGCGTCATCGCTGGAGGAGCTACATCAGGAGGAGACAGTGGCCGAGGAAGGAAGCATCATGCTGAGCGGGGGAACCAAGCCATCGAGCCTCCCAGGGCCCCGCCATGTGAGTCCTAGGTCATAGTCTTCTCCGACCAAGACCTGGAAGGGCTAAGCACCCCGCATGACGACGCCCTAGTCATATCGGCCACAATAAACCATTGTAACGTAGACAAGATTCTAGTTGACAATGGAAGTGCCCCTGACGTATTATCCTATGAATGTTTCCTTAAGATGGGGGAGGATCCGTCTAAACTCCGCCCGATCCGAACCCCCCTTTGCGGGTTCAATGGCTAGGCCACTTATCCTGAGGGAGCCTTAAGCCTGCCGGTTACTCTCGGCACCCCACCCAAAACCGTTACGGTCATGGTGGACTTCATAGTGATCAAAGGTATGATAGCATACAACGTAATCTTCGGCCGAGGAATCCTCAGCCGAACGAAAGCGGTGCCTTCTACCTGTCACCAAAAGATGAAGTTCCCAACCAAGAATGGGTTGGGAAAAGTTTGAGGTAATGAAGGTGCTATAATATCTCGATGGAAGCCACAAGGCCGGACGGGAAGAACAAGGGCCCCCGGGAAGTCGAGGAAAAATCCGCAACCGCCGAGCCTGGAGGCGAATTGCTAGCGGTTTTCCTAAACGATGACCCGACCCTAGGAGTAAAGATTGGAGCCGACCTACCGTCTAAGGTCCAACAGCAATACAAAGAGTTTCTTTCCGCGTACATCCGAGTCTTTGCGTGGTCTGATGATCAGCTCCCCGGGATACCAGAGGAGACGGCGATGCATAAGCTCAACCTCGACCCAACCATGAAACCCGTACAACAACGGGGAAGGAAGCACGCGCCAGAGAAGCATGCGATCATCAAGGAGCAAGTCACCAAGGGGCAAAAGACTGGTCTTTTTAAACTGGTCCTGTACCCGACGTGGCTGGCCAACGTCGTCCTGGTGCCGAAAGCTTCAGGAAAGTGGCGGATGTGCGTGGACTTCACCGACTTGAATAAGGCCACCCCTAAAGACTGCTATCCGCTACCAAGCATCGACCAACTGGTTGACTCAACCTCGGGCAACGAGATACTCAATTTTCCAGATGCCTATTCAGGTTACCATCAGATCAGAATGAATCCATAAGACATCGAGAAGATCGCCTTTATCACCGACTTTGGCGTATACTGCTACACCCGGATGCCTTTCAGGTTGAAAAACGCTGGAGCCACGTACCAGAGGTTGGTCAACCATATGTTCGAGGGACAGCTCAGCCAGAACATCGAGGCCTATATTGACGACATGCTCGTCAAGACCCCCAAGGCCGAGGACCACTTCGCCGACCTAGCTGAGACCTTCGACACCCTCCTGAGGTACAATATGAAGCTCAATCCTACCAAGTGTGCCTTCGGAGTAAGATCCGAGAAATTCTTGGGTTTCTTAGTCACCCAGCGTGGGATCGAGGCCAACCTCGACAAGGTCCAGGCCATCCGTGACATGCGCCCACCCACCTGCATCAAAGACGTTCAACGCCTTACTGGACGCATTGCCGCGCTCAGCAGATTCCTGTCCCGTGCGGCCGAACGATGCCTACCCTTCTTCAAGCTATTGAAGGGGCCCAAATTGGCATCTGCTACGTTCACATGGGACGAGGAATGCCAAAGAGCGTTCACCGAGCTTAAAGAGTTCCTAGCCTCGCCTCTAGTGCTGTCCAAGCCTGTCCCAGGCGAAGCCCTGCATCTCTATCTCTCGGAAACCCCATCGACAGTTAGCTCAGTCCTAGTCAGAAATGACTCGGGAGTCGAGAGACCGGTCTACTACACCAGCAAGGTGCTCAATGAGGCTGAAAGGAGGTACCCTGCAACCGAGAGACTCGTGCTAGCGTTGGTTACCTCGGCCAAGCGCCTCCGACCCTATTTCTAAGGGCACTCCATCACCGTGCTAACCGGTGAACCATTGAAGAGGGTCCTCGCTCACCCTGAAGCCTCGGGATGCCTCGTCAAGTAGGCCATCATGCTTGGGGCCTACGATATTTTGTACCGGCCTCACTCGGTTATCAAAGGCCAGTCGCTCACTGACTTCATCCCCGAGAGCACCATTCCGACTGAAGAAAGATCTCCGTCCGCGCTCGGGCCAACATGGGAACTGTTCGTCGACGTATCCTCCAACTCAGTCGGAAGCGGCGCTGAAATCCTCCTGAAGTCCCCCGAAGGAGCAGAGCTACAATACGCCTCGAAGTTCAACTTCCAGGCATCCAACAACGCTTCCGAGTATGAGGCTCTCATCTCGGGAGCCCGTATGGCCCGACGGCTAGGGGCTGAGCGAGTCAAAATTAACACTGACTCCCAGCTGGTCGCTAGCCATGTCAACGGTGATTACGAAGCTCGAGAAGCACCGATGGTCAAATATCTCCAACTGGTCAGAGCCGTGGCACAACAGTTTTAGAGTTTTGAGGTAGTCCAAATAGCTCTGGAGGAAAACTCCCGAGCGGACGCCCTCTCTCAGCTGGCCTCCTCTCTTGACCCCGAGGGTACTCGATCGGTCCTCCTCGAAGAGCTGGAGCGACCGAGCATCGACTCGGAGCTCCTGGCTGTTGACTCGGCCTCCCCAAGCGACTGGCGTACCCCGTACCTGTTGTGGCTCCAAGATTCTCAAGAGCCTCCCGACCCTCGGGAAGCCTGAAGATTGAAGTACCAAGCTCGGTGATTCGTCACTCTGGACGGCACTCTTTACCGGAGATCCTTCTTCGGTCCCCTCCTGAAGTGCCTCAGCACTGATGAAGCCAACCGAGCGATTCAAGAAGTTCACGAAGGTCTGTGCGGAGCGCATTTAGGAGGAAGGTCGCTCGCCAGGATCTTGCTACGGCAAGGTTACTGGTGGCCCACTCTGCAGCGCGACTGCTCGACTTACACACAACACTGTGACCGATGCCAGCAATTTGACCACTTGGTCCATCAGCCAGCAACGAAGCTCATCACCTTAGCCGAGCCATATCCTTTCGCTCACTGGGGAATCGACATCCTCGGGCCATTCCCCATGGCATAGGCCCAGAAGAAGTTCATCATCGTCGCCATCGACTACTTCACCAAATGGATCGAGGCCGAAGCCACGGCAAGGATCACCGAGACAGTCGTCTGGAATTTCGTCTGGAAGTCGATCATATGTCATTACGGCATCCTTCGGGTGATAGTAAGCGATAATGGTAGGTAATTTGATTCTCGCTATATATTTCTGAGACAGATGCGCCGACCTAGGTATTCGCAATCACTTCACCTAGGTCGCCCACCCTCAAGCTAACGGACTGGTCGAAAATGCCAATAAGACTATCTTAAAAGGCATCAAGACCAGGCTCAGCAAAGCCAAGGGCAGCTGGCTTGAGGAATTGCCGAACGTACTTTGGTCACACAGAACGACTCCCAGAACGGTAACCAGTGAAAGTCCTTTTCAGTTAGTGTACGGCGCAGAGGCTGTCATCCTGTTGGAGATTGCCAATCCCTCCCTCCGAGTCATCTATTTCTCTCCTGAGGCAAACGATCAGAAACTGCTCGAAAACCTCGACCTAACTGATGAACTCCGAGAGATTGCCGGCATCCGAGCAACGGAATACCAGCGCCACCTCACTCGATACTACAATGCGAAAGTCCGAGATAGACACTTTCAACCGGGAAATTTCGTTCTCAGGAAAGCCGAAGCCTCACGACCACTTGAGGCGGCGGGCAAGCTATCCCCTAATTGGGAAGGCCCCTACCGAGTGATCGAGACGCTCGGGAAAGGAGCATACCGACTATCCACGATGGAAGGAGAGCCCATCCCTCGGACGTGGAACGTGACTACACTACGCAAGTTCTACTTCTGAATACCGAACATTGTGTAAGCAACATGGAATAAAACAAAAAGTTTCCCTTTCCTTTATTCAAACAACTCGCTTGTACATCAGGAAGGCCGAAGCCAAGAAAATACATGTCAAAAAAGCAAAAAATCCATCTGGCGTCGCCGTATGAGCCCATCGCTCGGGTAACTCGGTTGACCTTCCTGCGTCCAGCCACTGACTCTGCCTTGTGCAGAAACTGGCTCGGATAAAGGGTAGTCGACCTCGTTGGCTCGGGTAGCTCGGGACAAAGGTGATAGAGGGATTAGGAAGAAGAAGGTTACCTTCCAAGTTGAACTTGGAAGAGGAAGGAAAGATGGAATGCATATGAAGACATCTTCCCCACCAATCTGCCAACTCTTTGGAAGGAAGGAAGCTCAGGCATCCTCCGAAGAGTCAAAGAAATGATGAGAAGAGCAGAAGAGGGAAAAAGAGGCTACGAGATGGTGAAAGAAACCAGCAGAGCTGGACGAGGAGGCAGGGGAAAGCCCGGAAAGGAGGGAGCCTAATTGACTGCCTCCTCCCCTCCGTGGAGCGAGCAGGAAGGGACGGGCGGCAGGGATGCCTGACGCCCCCATCCGTCCACCATCTCGCCCCCCCCCCTCGCAAGCGCCGCCGGAACTGATAAAAAGAAGACGACATGCCTCCGCACGTCGAACCTTCTTCAAACCTGTCCGCCGACCGTCAAACCTCTTCAAACCCGAAGCAGCAAGGACTCTCTGCCCTCCATCATCGGCAGCCTCATCTTCCAGAGTATCTTCCATGTTTCGAATATATTGGCACAGCGCTACGTGAAGAAGGAATGAGAAAAGACTGTTGAGGAAAACCCTAAGCCGTGGAATGGAAGGGACGCCCTTCAGACCTTTTATAGGCGAAGGGAGGCTATTTGCCTTAAATGATTCTCCCCTCAAAAACACGCCAAAGGGACCTCTTCCTACGAATGGTCACCTCAAAACTCCTCATTTCCGTCCCAGCGGGACACACGAAGCGGCCAAACATTCAAAGCATGAGAAAACGGAAAGACACCCTGTCAGAGGCTCGCCCAACCATCGCGTGAAAACTACGCAGAAAGTATCGGCACTTTCCAACTACTGCGGATATGCTGAACACAATACGGCAATGGCGATACAGAATAGATAAGTCTTCGTCATAATGCTATTGCCTTATCTATTTTCCTACACAACAGAGAAAGTTTTTTCTTCAAAAGGAAAAAGACATACAAAAAGAGGAAGCAAAGCAGATACATTAGACCTCTGGCCCACCTTGAAGCTCGGAAGTGGAAGGCTCAGGCGGTTTGCCCCCGGCACCCTCGGTGACGGCCGACCCTGGCACTGACCCCACCGGCGTGGGAACTGTCTCGGTTGCGTGCCCTCCCGAGACATCCGGAGCTGGCGACCCCTCAGGCGAAGAGCCCTCCTGATCTTCTTCCTCCGACGCCGAAGCAGAGGAGCCGGAGGATGACAGATCCGAGTCGTAGCATTGTCCGGACGAGAATTCAATTATCCCGGACGCCTGCTCCTCGGCATAAGATACGGCCCGGTCGTAGCCCTGCTTGAACCCCTTGCGGATGCCTCGGTGAAGTGCTGACTCATAGTAGGGGAGGGCAGGCTCCTTAAGGTCGACCCGGTAGGCCTCCGAGCATTTGTACTGCTCAAGCGCCTCCGCCCCGGCCAATCCCACCCTACCAACGAGCTCAGCCTTCTCCCACTCCGCCTCGGCTATTTTTCGCTCGGCCTCAGCTATCCGCTCCTCGGCCTTTGCCGCCCGCTTCTCCGCCTCGGCTCGATCGGCCTCGGCCTCCCCATGAAGGCGCTCAGCTTCCTCTGCCCGGTCCACTAGCTCGGAGCGCTCGGCCTCCCACCGGCCATCCAGCTCGACGCGAACAAGGCGCTCCTCTTCAAGAAGCCTGCTCTTCCTCTCGAGCGATTCTCGAGCCTTAGCTAGCTACTCGATTAGCGCCCAGGCCTCCACCTGGCTCGACCGTACCTGCTCCCTAACTGAGGAAAGCTCCCGCTGAAGCCCATCACGCTCCTCGGCAAGCCGAGCCAACTTCTTGTAAGACCCACCGAGGGTCCAGGCTAGGGTCACCCACTCTGACTCCAACCGAGCGCATGCTTCCGTTAGAGTGGCCCCCATCTGGGCCAAGACCAAGCCACCCTCCATAACTGCCTCGAGGGCTACGGACGGGGAGTGCTGCCTGCTTCCCTCCCTCACCTTCGCAGCTATGCCGCGACACACCTGATACAAAGAGCCCTGGATGCCAAGCCTCTCCAAGGCCGCCGGAGTGGAGATCCCCCCTTCGGTCGGTATCCCACCGGTCGGCCCAGACTGAGCCGTGGCCTCGGTTGCCTCTCGTACCTCAGTCGGATTTTCCAGTGACCCTCCGACCTGGACCGTTTCGGCACCTGCACCACCGCCTGGAGCGTCACCCACCCCAATCTCGGTCGCGGCCCCAGCGTCACCTGCCTCGTCCACGGCCCCCTCGGCTTTGGCCGAGGAGAGAGCCGGGCCAGCGCCGCTGTCAATCACAGAAGCAACCTCGGCCCCCTCGGCTCCGACTGAGGGGAGAGCCGAACCAGCATCATCACCAACCGCAAGAGCAGCTCCAACCTCCTCGGTCCTCTCTTGCTCGGCAGATGGGAGAGCCGGCCTAACAAGGTCGGCCCTGTCTCGCTCAGAAGAGGGGAGAGCCGCCGAGCTAGAGCCGCCCTCGACGATGGAGACGGATCCGGCCCTCCACGGGATCCTTGCTCTTGGCCCCCCGCGGCTTAGAAGACCCCTCCTGGGCTGCCCTCTTGCCCTTACCTCGGGCTCGGGTGCGCCCCTCGAGAGATCGCGGCTCGTCGGTGGCCGAGTCATTGTCGAGATCGATCACCTCTGTGGTCTCCTCCAAAGTCGGTCGCCTGGTGTCTACACAGAAGAAAGATATAGTTAGAAAAAGAAAAAATGGTCTCAACATCCGAAGAAGAGTCTAATTTGTGGCACCTGAACCTGACGGATGCAGCCGCGAAAGAAGACACTGCTCGATGTTCTCTGGAGTAACCAGCTCTTCTGTGGACTGGCGGTGCTTCAGCAAGATAGTCGCATACTCCTCCACGTGTGGAGGGAACTCGTCCTGCCTGAGAGGGATATTCGGATGGAAATTGGGGATTACGGGACACCTCCAGGTCTCCTCCATCGAGCAGATCCCCACCCAGAAGAATTGAGTTTTCCACCCCTTATGCGAAGAATCCTTCGTAGCCAAGGAGATGCAGCTCCTATTCCGCCTCGCTTGGATAAAATAGAAGCCCTTCCCGGCCGAGGGATGCGCCTTCAACTCGAAAAAATAGTGAAAGAGGTCCAAAGAAGGAGGAACCCCGCATTGGCGACAGAGGATGCGAAAGGCGGAAAGGAGAAGATAGGAATTGGCTACCAACTGAATGGGCGTCAACTGGAAAAAATTGAGAAGCTTAAGAACGAAAGGCTCGAAGGGAAGGCGGAACCCGTCTTTCCACGACAGGAGGAAGGTACAGATATGGCCTGTACGAGAGTCCAAGCTCGTCTCGTGCGGAGCAACCGCGGCAAAGCAAAACTTGTGGGGCAGGCGAAACTGGTGCTCCAGCCTTCTCACCTCCGCCTCCCCCAGTTCACTGTAGCTTGGAACTGCCGCCTTCACCACCGGCTCATCCTCCCACTCTTCAGCATCCGGACGCTGATCCGCCATGGAATCTGGAGAAGAGCTTGAAGAAAGACGCTCTCGGGACCCCGAAGATTCTGGAGGAAGAGGAAGCCGCCGGACTGCCTCTGCGGTTATCTCCGCCAACTCCGCGAACGCCATTGCAAGCCTCTGCTCTTACGTCGTGTCCTCACGACGCATCATAGAGCCTAAAGCAAGGACGAAGGCGAGCCAAACCCTAAAGACAGAGGGAGTCTGGAATGACAACAAGCGCCCAACGCCTTTATCCCCACGCGGGAGGCTGCACGCCGTTCCGAGCTCTGAGAAAAAGGGGGCCCCTTCATTTCAAATCCGTCAGGATTATCATTATTACCGACCCAGGTGACCATGACACGTGGCGTCTTAACACTGCCAGATCTCCACCCACCCAAGCCACGCTAGTCCAAAACCCTAACGGCTACTCTTTCGAGCCTACCAAGGCTCGGGAGTAGGAGGGGGACAAGTGGAGAGGGGGATTTCTGTAGCCCATCTAAAGAGCAGCCAAACTAGATCCATCAGGACCAAACGAGGCCCAGCTCATCCAAATGACAGCCCCGCAGGGCCCACTTAGGCTAAAAAGCCCAATAAGATCATTCGGGATCACAACCTTCCTCGGCGGCCCTTAGGCTCGGAAGGCCCGAACATCGGTCGGTCGGAGAAAGACCCACGCCCGATCTATCCCCTCACCGGGATAAAGGCAGGCGCACAATGCCCACTCCGACCTATCTTCACCCGAGCTATGCCTATAACCCGGACATGGTTGGCACCCCTCATGCTCGAGTCGACCAACGAATGCTTATCCATACTGCCGTTGAGAACCCTTTATAAGCAAGAGTTTATGAGGATAAGGGACCCATGATCTCTCAAGGCTATAAAGATCCCACAATGAGGACGTAAAGAGCCCACGTTGAGGACGTAACTCTCACCTGAAACCCCTCAACTTACAGGACTCATGAGGCCAGTGCACTATTTAAACCTGGGACTCCCTCCAACGAAAGGTAAGGGCAAACATATGCCTAAACTCCCTGAGCAGGAACCACTTCACCACCTTGGTATAGAGGGATCTCGTGCATCTCCTTCCTCCTCCCTACATATCTTCCACCATTGCTCTACTGACTTAAGCATCAGAGGGTTTGCCCCAGGGAACCATCCCTGGGCCCCCTGATCCGTTTCCCTTCCTTACAGTTCACTATCCGGTGATCATCTCCCCAGCTCAGGACCAGCGCAAGATCACGCCTCTTCAATGTATATATCGAGACACCCCCCCAAGTACCTTAGCACATATGTCATCTTCAGCTGTAGTGATCTCACTCTCCATTATAGACTATTGTTGCATTTGTACCATACGCTCCTAAATTACAAAGAGATTTTTAGACATGAAAGCCTTTACCTTGATTTATTTGCTTCCAACAGCTAGGTCAATTCCTTTCAAACTTGGATAAATAGAGGACCATGTTAGAAATCGACAATATTTGATAGTCCAATGATAAATATATTGCTTGTGTTACTTTTAGATATAACTGATGTAGATTGTTATGGTTGCTAATTCTTTTTCACAGACAAAAACTAGATGGTGTCACATAATGCCATATGAAATATCTTAGTATGTAGGTATTTCCTCAACTTATAAACCTTTACCCCCTAACTCAATTAATGATTTGATAAATATAATTTTGTGTGCTCGTTATGTATGTTATGTGTATGGGAACTAAATGAATATTTACAAAACTCTAATCAAAGATGCATAACAAAGTCTTCTCCGTGGCACATTCTACGTTAAGAACTTCTATTTTAATATAGTCAAAGCATGCAGAACTAGCGATATATTTGTGTATGACAAAAGTATTAAGTCCATAGGTGGAGAAAGTATGATGAAGAAGGTAGTCCACTAGTAAGCATGATAGGATAGGTGCGATGGATTCAGAGGGGGGGTGAATGAATCCCCTCCTCAAATTTAGCCCAATTAAAATATCTAACTAGTGAGTGGATGCGGAATTGAAGAGGTTCACTTAGTTATCTAAAATGCTTACCAAATATCAGAAAGATGACGTGAAGAACGGTGTCAGAAGAACTCTTAAAACCAATGTCGAACAGTCATGGTGCAACCATACATCTCACCAGCCAGAGAAAGACTGATCGGCCCTAAACATTCATCTAACGAAATAAGACTATTCAATCAAACCATAGTGCACAAAGGAATTTTTAGGTGGTTCGGTCCACAGGCCTATGTCCACCCCACACTCCAACCAGAGTGTGGCTTCCGCTGATACACAGTTTAACCCGCTGGGCCTCACATCTTGCCAACATCCGCTGAGCATCACAGCTTGCTTCCGCTGGGTAGTACAGCTTAGCCATCCGCGCTGCCTAACAGCTTGACCTGCTGAGCAATACAGCTTAGCCGACCAGAGGAATCCTCCTCTGCAACCGCTGAGCAACACAGCTTGCTCCGCTGACTAACAGCTTGAATAAAGGTTCAAAAGAAAACAAAAGATGATAAATCACAGCGACAGAAAGCTGTAAACGATGGAACATAGATGTGGCTCTCATGGAGCTGACTGGCTTGGATCTGATCCAAAGTCCAGTGAAAACAAATCTTCCGATGAAGCTTTTCTTCTTCCCCTAGAGCTCTTTACCTCTCTCTTCCTTTCCTTCTCTTCTTCTGCTTCTCTATAATTCTCTACTGCTCACTCTTTTCTACTCTCGATCACTACTCTCAAAAGCTCTCTCTCTCTTTCTTTCTTCCTCTTCTTCTCTCTTTCTCTTTCGAACACTCTCCTCCTCTGCTCTTCTTCTTTTTTCTTCTCTCTGGATCGTGCAGTTTCTATCTGCTTCTGCTCCTCTGAAGTAATTCACGATCACCACACTTCATGACACTTTTTCTCCAGATGGAGAAACCTTCCTTTTATAGCAGCAGCAGATAGGTGGGCGTATGTCTTCCACGAATTCCCGCCCTAGCGCCTTGACCACGTGGCAGCATTTCAGCCTGCTGCAATACACGTGTCACGATCCTGGCACTTCTCCATTCTTGGATCACATGTCCTTCTTAAGCTCCTCGAGCAGATATCCTGCAAAGGTTAGACTTAATATCAGTTAAAATCAATATGAGGATAGTAGAAAGATGCACAGAGTTGGTTCGAGATTTGATCTAAGCCTGTACATACTTGATGCACATAATGCAGTATGCATATTAGAAAGTATGTACAATGAAGGTGAATGCACGGACATACCACCAGAGAATGTATAGACTTTGTGTGCAATGTACAAGACGATGTACAGACTTGCTGGCTTGTAATGCGATATGCATATAGGAAAGTATGCACATTGAAGATGAATGCTCGGACATGCCATCAACGAGTGTATGGACTTAGTGTGCATGCGACACCAATGTACAGACTCGCTGGAGTGATGATGCATGAACTTAACCACTCGTACCAGCAATGGGATGTATAGACTTTGAATGCATGGTAAAGAGTGTATAGACTTTGTTTTGAAAGATTGCACAAATGCCACTGAAGAATGTACAGACGTTGAACGTGTGAAATGCAGTTTGCACCTATCAAAGTATGCACAACGAAGATGAATGCTCAGGCATGCTGTCAAAGAATGTACAGACTTGCTACCTAGCATTTAAGAATCAATGCATCATGTATAGACTTGCTTAAATGACGCATGGACATAACAACAAAGACTGTGCAGACATTGTATATGCATGAAACGACCGAATGTACTGACTATGTATGCATAATGAACATGCATCGACTTTGAAATAAAGCGACTGACGAATGCATCGATGCAGTGTGTGCATATGGCAGATATTGAACCGATGCAATGTATGCAGGAGAACTAACAGTTCAGTCTATTTACCAGATCATGCATCGACTATATGACGTGCAACAACAGTTAATGTACCAATGCAAACTACACTTGTTATGCATGAACTAGAGTTGCACCAATGCAGAGACAGACAATGCAATGAGATGAATGTGCCCACTCTCAAATCAATCAATCAATCATGCTCATAGTGCTTGCTGACATCAAAACAATTCATACTCATAGTGCTTGCTGACATCAAAACCATAGGGGCACAACAATCTCCCCCTTTTTGATGATGGCAACACTATGAGTCACTATGAGACACACAGATCCAAGCTATCTCCCCCTTTGACTTCATCAAAAAGAGAAAAAGTTTGAGAGAGAAAGAATAAGCAGGTATAAAAAAATTGAGATAATATCTCCCCCTTTGACAAATGAAGGCACATAAGAGCTATTCTCCCCCAAAATGAAGTATGCAGGATGAGCACTAGAAGAATAAAATATAAGAGCTCCCCCTATCAATATGAATGAATGATTACTCTCCCCTTAAATGCAGATGACCCAGAACTCCCCCTGAAGTGCAGGAATAAACTCTCATTATCCAATGAAGCAAACTAAAATCTGCCATCACAGAATAAAGCAGGTGGAAAGTCCACAGAACCAGAACTAGTTATAGAAATAAGATGGAAGATTCTAACAGTGTGGAGAGTAGATCAGTTGATGATAGGAAAGAAAATGTAGATAAGGGTAGAGGTGAGAAACAGTCAAAGCACAGTACATCTCAAGGAATCAATCAACTGATAAGAGAGGATTGTCAACAAAGTGCCTGTTGAACAAGTTGTCAGGGGTGAATCAGATCATGAGGGATTTTAAGGCATGCACCACTACAATAAGTCTTAACATGAATAGACTCTCCTATCATAGAGGGTTATGAATTGGCAACTTGACCAACCTGATTTAATTATGATGTATACCAAATTTGTCAATTAAAATCAATACTTATATTTGAATTCAAGTTTTAATAAAGGTGAACCAAATAATCAGATAACACTCAGGACCAATCATCTTTATCTTACACGTATGATCTCAATGACTCCTTTGATAGTTACACAGATTAGAATTGAGATTAAACACTTTTACAAGAGCATGAGTTGACAGAGTTTTGCAAGATATTTTCATTTGAAGCATATTATACTTTTCCTGAGCAATTTAAGTTGATCAACACCTTTTTACATGAGGCACAACACGTCTCAGGTGAAGTGACCCAGTTACTCAGTGTGATAACTATCATTGCCTCTCAACATTGAGACCAGAGTTAGCAATAGAAATGTCTTTTTACGTGAGGAGACACCTTGATTAGAGGCCAGACTCCCCAGTTACTCAACATAAATATGCCATTGCTCTGTCAGGTTTTTCAATACATTTTCACCAGAGATAACTATGGCATTTCATGACATAGGTTTACTCTATTTCATTGATAGAGAACTCAGTTTCTCAGTGACCAAGTCATTGCTCGGAAATCACATTTTTTCTCATTTAGTCAACATTTTTTCAAGTGTTTAAAAATAATACTCACTCTATGTATCTCAACCAAAGTAGCCTTGATTTCAAATTTTCAGATTTTAGATGAGTGAATCTAGGGTATCCATGACACCGTTGGTTAAAATTTATTAAAACTCATCATTCAGATACTTTCAATACATTTGAATGCAAATCTGAGAACACATTAAACTTATATCAGTCTGAATCAGTAGACATTCTTGAACCTATATGATAGGAATTTCTTTTAAGAAATCAGACTAAAGCATGGTACACATCATAAGGATCTCAGATCAGTCCAATCAATGCTACTGAACAACTTATCATACCTAGAACAAGAACCAGATGAATCAGACCAGCTTGAAAGGATGTGAATGTTTGATAGGTGCAAGCTGATAGAGCAAATGATAGCAGGAGAGAAGAGCATCAAATATATGCAAAGCAGAATCAATTTCAGTAGCTGAGTCTGGAATACAGACAGATCAGCTTGATAACAATGAAGTCTAGTTCAACTCGAGAAAGATTTGAGTGACTCGATTTGGAATGGTTCAGGATGTGGAAGACTAATGAGTCTCAAATGCTCCCCCTATCTAGATGCAATAAATCAACCCTTTTTGGATTTTTTTTTCAATATAAGGACATGCAATACAATTAACTATATGGTGCAAGGACATGCAAACTCCCCCTGACTATATGCATTGAATGAGGTTTCTAAATGCAACATATGCAATATCATTATGCAGGGAATTTGACGAATATGTATCATAACAAGGATGTATAATGCATTCATCAAACAGAATTGTCATGATATGCAAGCATCTGGAGCACACAAATTCAGAAGATAGAATTTAAACAGAGTTTTCAGAACTAACCTGAAGTGTAGGACCTTGGGGGTTACATTCTTGAGTGCCTTGAATTATTAACCCCTTTATTCATCAGCTTCCAAGGCACACCTGTAGCAAGACAATCATTTCGATCCTGCAGGAACCCAAGCCGCCTTGGGTCCTGTATTAGCCCTAACAGGTGTTCTAAACAATCTTTTAGCAACATTGTCATCAAAGTTCATCAACTGACAATTAGTCATGGAATGTCTAATTCTACCACAATATCTGCATAATACAGCATGTTTTTTGGTCCTATGATGCACATCAGCTTGAGACCTATGATTATGAGCATGAAGTTTCCTGCTATTCGCATGGACATTTTGTTTCCTATTGTCTGACAACCAACATTCAGCATACTTGTGACCTGACTTGCCACAGTTAAAACATGAAAAATTCACAGGTCTTTTGGCAGAGAATTTAAAAAAATTGTCATTAACATGGCTTCCTTGGGCATGCCAACAGTCCTTGACTGTATGGCCATGCTTTCCACATTGAGAGTAGCTAATTGGATTTCTTCTGAAAGAGCCTGACCGGCATTCGGTGGCCTTGTGACCAGATTTGTTACAGTTATAGCAAGTGATGTGCTGGTTTACAGGAACAAGTTTGTTCTTATTAAAACCATGTTGGTTTGTAGAGAATTTTGTATGATATGAACGTGATCTTTTCTTACCACTTGTAAACCAACATTGAGCAACCGTGTGTCCTACTTTTCCACAGCAAAAACAATTTATTTTCTTTCTTTGAAAAGCATGATTTCTAACGAGAATTTTCTGTGCAGTAGTAGCAGCTAGGTCATCTAATTCAAACAACTTACACTCATGCATTATATGACTTATCTTATTGCAATAAAAACACTGCACATTCCTTTTCTTTTCAAACTGAATTTTATGAGAAGATTTTTCACAGTAATTTTTCTTTTTCTTTTATTTAGCCCCGTGCTTATGGATGTTATGAGATTTCTTAGGTGAAATACATTTTGAGGTACTAGCACATTCTGAACTTTTCACAAAAATATTTTGTTCTTTTCCTTTCATACTTCTCTCATTATCCGGATTAAAACATAATCCTTCTTTCTGAATGTTCACTTTATTTCCCAGTAGTTTATCCAGATTCTCTTTTCCCTTAACAAATTTAGACAGTGATTTATTCAAATCAGCAATTTCACTTTTAAGTGAAGTGATCTGTGTTTCAGAGTTTGTTAGATCTTCTTCACAGGTGAGAATTTGTTTCTGCATGGCATCATTCAGATTTTTCAAAATTTGAATCTCATGCAGAAGTTTTTGTTCTTTTTCATCATTAAGTTTAATTTCAGCATATTTTTCCCGTTCAACAGTCATGCATCTTTCAGTAGCAACAATGTTCAATACCATCAACTTTTTATTTTGATCTTTCAACAGTTTATTTTCATCAATCAAATTATTTTGATCCACAGTTTTCAAATTCTCATTCACTTTCTGTTTAGATATTTCTAACTCAGAATTTATATTCTTCAATTCTTCTAATTTCTCTTTCAGAGAGTCAATTTCACATTTCAATTCTCTTATTTCGTACAACATCTCCTTTTTCATTTTTCTCTTTTCAATCTTAAGAGATTTGTATTCTTCTAACAAGTTTTCATACATTTCTACCAATTCATCAAATGAGGGTTCTTCTGATCCGGAGCTTACCTGAGATGATGAATCTTCATTAAAGTGACTACTGCTATGACCACTCCGGTTGGCTATCAGACATTCCTCTTCTTATTCCCCATTTGCAGCCGTGATTCTATCAAGAATTTCTTTTCCAGAAGCGCACCTGAGAGCAAAAGGATATATATCAGTATTAACCACAGCTCTCAAGATATTAAGAACTATGACATTATCACGGTTCTTAGATCTGTCCTCACTAGACCACTTGGTCTGATCTTTAGGCAATTGGTGTGGGCCTTTTGAAACTAATTTCCATAGATTAGGGTCAATGGAATTCATATAAACACATAGGCCGCCTAACCACTTACTGAAGTTAGAACCATCAAACGCAAAATGGCGATCCATTAAGATAGATGGCAAACAGATTCAATGCACAAAACAATCGATAAGAATTGCACCAACAGCAAGATAGCACCGAAGAAACATGATCCTCTGCAGATCGTTGGATCTGGAAAGTCAGAGACCCGCTCTGATACCAACTGATAGGATAGGTGCGATGGATTCAGAGGGGGGGGGTGAATGAATCCCCTCCTCAAATTTTGCCCAATTAAAATCTCTAACTAGTGAGTGGCTGCGGAATTGAAGAGGTTCACTTAGTTATCTAAAGTGCTTACCAAATATCAGAAAGATGACGTGAAGAACGGTGTCAGAAGAACTCTTAAAACCAATGTCAAACAGTCAAGGTGCAACCATACATCTCACCAGCCAGAGAAAGACTGATCGGCCCTAAGCATTCATCTAATGAAATAAGACTATGCAATCAAACCACAGTGCACAAAGGAATTTTTAGGTGGTTCGGTCCGCAGACCTACGTCCACCCCACACTCCAACCAGAGTGTGGCTTCCGCTGATACACAGCTTAACCCGCTGGGCCTCACAGCTTGCCTACATCCGCTGAGCATCACAGCTTGCTTCCGCTGGGCAGTACAGCTTAGCCATCCGCTGCCTAACAGCTTGACCTGCTGGGCAATACAGCTTAGCCGACCAGAGGAATCCTCCTCTGCAACCGCTGAGCAACACAGCTTGCTCCGCTGACTAACAACTTGAATAAAGGTTCTAAAGAAAACAAAAGATGATAAATCACAGCGACAGAAAGCTGTAAACGATGGAACATAGATGTGGCTCTCATGGAGCGGACTGGCTTGGATCTGATCCAAAGTCCAGTGAAAACAAATCTTCCGATGAAGCTTTTCTTCTTCCCCTAGAGCTCTCTACCTCTCTCTTCCTTTCTTTCTCTTCTTCTGCTTCTCTATACTTCTCTGCTGCTCACTCTTTTCTTCTCTCAATCACTACTCTCAAAAGCTCTCTCTCTCTTTCTTTCTTCCTCTTCTTCTCTCTTTCTCTTTCGAACACTCTCCTCCTCTGCTCTTCTTCTTTTTTCTTATCTCTGGATCGTGCAGTTTCTGTCTACTTCTGCTCCTCTGAAGTATATTCACGATCACCACACTTCATGCCACTTTTTCTCCAGATGGAGAAACCTTCCTTTTATAGCAGCAGCAGATAGATGGGCGTGTGTCTTCCACGAATTCCCGCCCTAGCGCCTTGACCACGTGGCAGCATTTCAGCCTGCTGCAATACATGTGTCACGATCCTGGCACTTCCTCCATTCTTGGATCACGTGTCCTTCTTAAGCTCCTCGAGCAGATATCCTGCAAAGGTTAGACTTAATATCAGTTAAAATCAATATGAGGATAGTAGAAAGATGCATAGAGTTGGTTCGAGATTTGATCTAAGCCTGTACATACTTGATGCACATAATGCAGTATGCATATTAGAAAGTATGTACAATGAAGGTGAATGCACGGACATGCCACCAGAGAATGTATAGACTTTGTGTGCAATGTACAAGACAATGTACAGACTTGCTGGCTTGTAATGCGATATGCATATAGGAAAGTATGCACATTGAAGATGAATACTCGGACATGGCATCAACGAGTGTATGGACTTAGTGTGCATGCGACACCAATGTACAGACTCGTTGGAGTGATGATGCATGAACTTAACCACTCGTACCAGCAATGGAATGTATAGACTTTGAATGCATGGTAAAGAGTGTATAGACTTTGTTTTGAAAGATTGCACAAATGTCACTGAAGAATGTACAGACGTTGAACGTGTGAAATGCAGTTTGCATCTATCAAAGTATGCACAACAAAGATGAATGATGCGGGACGGACATGGGGACCGACTCTACGCGGTATGGACCTCGGACTCTAGATGCGGACATGACCAGCAACACATGATAGGAGAGACACTAAGCCCGACACGGAGAGCTCCTATGGGCTATACGTCGCTAACAGAAACATAAGCTCACTCGTCGTCCCAAGCGAGGGAAACGCGGATTGTGCGCAGTTGAAGAACCGGCAGAGTTCACGGGTAGTCGACTCACTTCCGGACTCGGATCGAGTCACGGGACGGGTCACTCTCACACTCACAGTGGTGACATGGACACACGGGCTAGTACCTATCACTCTCGGCAGCGGCAAAAGACCATATACTAGCTAAGCAAATGAACGCCAAGAGGTTCGGACCATTACCTCCACGCACCCGGCGTGGCGAAGACAACCCCGGCCGAATCACGGACTCCCGATTAACAATTATTACAGCAATACACTAAGTCGACCCACTCCACGCAGGGAGGTAAAAGGTCACATGTGGGGTCCGGGAATCACGCAACTCGGGTTGACGGGTAGCATCTTGATGTCGCCCGGCGGTGCCGAACTCCGCGTTTTCGTGCTTTCCGAACGGTGGCTTCTACGGGCCCGTGGGGCTCACGGACGGCGCTGTCCTCTGGATCTGCGGGGGTGGGACCCACTGTGATGGGGACCCCTGGTGGCGCGCCTCCACGGACGGCGGTCGGCCGGGAACACCGATCGGGGGTCGATCGGCCCCGATTCCCAATTCTTGAACTAACTTCCCACAGATTTTGATTACTGTTTTCCGGCGCGCGCTCCAACAAAAATGACCGCTGCAATCAATCCCGACGTCGGATCGGGACACATGAGCTATCGTTGGAAAGTTCTCTTCAAATTCTTCAATCTAGACCTAGAGATATCTGCTGGATCTGGTCGGATCAGAACTTTATTGAATTGACAAGTCCCTGTTGTACAGTAACCGAAACCTCAGATCTACAGGTGAGTTGTTTGAAGACTACCTTTGACCGCGAGGAAGATGGTCGATTCAGCTCCTGAACTCTTCATCCAACTTGTGGGATTTTGAACAAGGAGAATGGGGATATTTTTTGTGGACTGATTGGAGGTGTCTGTGATTTGTTATGATTTGTTTACTGGAGGGTGGTCGGATCTGGGAACAGGTGGACAGCACTGTAGCTATCTCTGAGATCGATTTATGAAAAATACGGGATGGCCTCACAAAAATTCAAGAAAATGTGGGGACGGTGGGGTTGATGGACAGAACTTCCAGTAAAATTGGGAGCTCAAACAAAAATCGGAAAGTGGTCCGAACATTTGAAACACAGGGCGGGTGGAAATTGAAATAGCAAGCAGATAGATCTAGAAATTAAGGTTAGACGAAAATGAACAAATATCAAAGGGGATCTTTATGACCAACCAAATTGTTTGGGACGTGCTTGACACCTCTGAAACATCCCCTCAAAATCTCAAGTCGATCTGAGCTCATGGCTGATGGCTGAATTTCATGGAAGCTACTGTGGTCGGATGAAGGCAGAACTCCGGCGATCTCGGCGGTGATGCGATGACGGCTCGTAGCGGCGGCGGCGGCGACCGGAATGATAAGGGGAGGAGTCACACCTCCAGAGGGAAGCCTTCACAGCTTCATGGGGGAGAGGGAGGAGAGAGGAGGGGGGCGCACCAGGCTGCTCCAAGATATTTTCTTCCAAATGAATGCATTAATTCCTCAAAATGGGAAATTACAAGTATTTATGTGTTACATCTCACATCCATTGTCCACCGTTGGATCTAGGGGATGGGAATGGGTGGCCTGGATTGAGTGTGACACACACACACAAAATACAATAAATAAATTAAGGGGGGGGGGCGGCCCATTGACTAGGGTGGGTCAAGGGGACATGGTAGGTGGGAATGGGTGGATTTTGTTGACATTTGTATTCCAATGTCCCCCCACTTGGCCCACCCTTCTAGAAGCCTCCATGTGGAAGGTTGACTGACCCCACATGGGACCCTAGGCTGAGGTGGCTCAATGGGATGGGGCCTGGGGGGCCCGTGAGGCCCACGGGGTCCAAATTGCACATAAGCCCCTATTACAATCAAAATAGCAAACCGAATACAATGAAATAAACACAAATTACACACAAATAAAGTCTAACTAATATGATAAATGGGGAGGCTCAAGGCGGAGTCTCCAGGCTATCTCCGAGCCAGATGGACGCTGAGGTGGCTCGAGTCGTGCTCCGTGTGCGGTACCGGTGGCTCGGCGTGTCGCGCCGCTCAACTGCTCGGGTGTCCGCACCATGAATGCTCAGGCATGCTGTCAAAGAATGTACAGACTTGTTACATAGCATTTAAGAATCAATGCATCATGTATAGACTTGCTTAAATGACGCATGGACATAACAGCAAAGACTGTGCAGACATTGTATATGCATGAAATAACCGAATGTACTGACTATGTATGCATAATGAACATGGATCGACTTCGAAATAAAGCGACTGACGAATGCATCGATGCAGTGTGTGCATATGGCAGATATTGAACCGATGCAATGTATGTAGGAGAACTAACAGTGCAGTCTATTTACCAGATCATGCATTGACTATATGACGTGCAACAACAGTTAATGTACCGATGCAAACTACACTTGTTATGCAGGAACTAGAGTTGCACCAATGCAGAGACAGATAATGTAATGAGATGAATGTGCCCACTCTCAAATCAATCAATCAATCATGCTTATAGTGCTTGCTGACATCAAAATAATTCATACTCATAGTGCTTGCTAACATCAAAATCATAGGGGCACAACAAAGCAGACATAATATAAACTAAAATTACTTTCACATATTCCGAGTACAAAAATACAAACACAAAAAAAATAAAAAATGAATTGTCATCGAACGACAGTGGACATATTATAACAGCACTGCAAACATAAAAAATGGGTAAACGAGGAAATCATGAAGAAAAGAGTCAACAATATTTATGCATGTATAAAAGCTTGGAATACCATGTTTACAAACAACAGAGCATGTTGACAAGTTTATATTTGCTAAAGGAATTTAGACTTCCAATATTGATTAAGAAAAAGCTCAATAGCATACCAACAAAGATATTTTTTTAATTTCTAGAGGATTTTTAGGCCCTATGAGTTGCACGGAGTCAGAAAAACAAATAACTGTACAAATCAACAAAGAACTAAGTCAACTTGAATTACACTAAAAACATCTAGTAAAAAAAAAACTCCAATACTTTCTCCAGTCTTCCTTTCTCTGGAGGGAGGTTTCACTGTGCACTTTGCACGGTACGTTGTCAAAGTATAATTATTCTTTATTACATGCAAGTGCAAAGTTGTTCTCCCTTTCTTGTCGTAGCAATTGAAAGATGAATTTTGTTTGTTCTTTTCTTCTTCATTATGCCCTTCTTGGACAAGGCGCACTGCCTTATAAAAAATGGCAACCTATGAAAAGTTGATCAATATATGTTTCAGCTCCATAAAAGATCTAATGATAGTAGACATATTATAACGTCACTGTATACATAAAAAATGGAAAAATAAGAAAATTTTGAAGCGAAGGGTCATAAAAGCTTGGAATACCATGTTTACAAATAACCGAACATGCTGGCAAATCTATATTTGCTAAAGGAATTTAGACTTCCAATATTGATCCACTAAATGTTCTTACAAAATCGACATGCAACGGATTTTCCTCACATTTCTCGTACGATCACGAACAAATTATATAAATGAATCCACTCCATTCAAATAATATTTCGAAAGTCTATTTGATAGGTATATCTAACTTCTATCTATTCCCACACTCAAATAAAAAGAATGAATAAAAAAAGGTTAGCAATGATAGGGAAAAAATTAGTGTTATTCTGCATTAGAGGGAAATTCAGTTCAACTTTGACAATCCTACATATACACATAATAATGCATGAATAATTCATGCACTTCACCAATAAAAATGGACAAGGGCTAATTAAAAGGGAAAAAAATAATCCTTTCCTTCCATAATTGGAAATCATTTATGGGCCTTCGGTGCCCACCTAATGAAATATGACTAGGCTTTTAATTGATTGATTTATTGAGGTAAAGTGGAATTCCACGTGGAAGCATCATTTATTAAGGTAAATAGAAATACCACTTCTATACATATTAATTTTATATACATATACAAGGCATGCCTGTTGGTGCTTTAATCAATCGGACTGTGATGATGCTTGCAGTGCATATAGGATCCCTAGACTGGCCACAAAGGAGAGAGAGGAGCAGTGGACATAATATATTAGAATCAAACAAGGTAAAATAACACTTTGTACATTGAAAATCATAAAACAACACGTTGTACATTGAAAACCATCATATAAATTATTCATAATAGAGAGAAGAAGACGGGAGTGAAAGAAGGTGGTGGGGGTGGAAGAAGATGGGAGAAAGAGGCGGCGGGGGTTGATGGTGCCTCGTGGAGGGGGGTGACGGTGGACGGTTTGACCGGTGGGTAGGATGAGACCGCTTTAGGCACCGAAATTTGGGGGGCCTGACGAAGTGGTGGTTTGATGGATGGAGATGGTCGCTATATCGGTCCATGAATGTAGAAGAACACCGGACAAAATTCTAACACTATAGTGCAAACAACAAGTGATCGTGTGACGCCCCGAGCTTTTAATACAGCGGAAAGAATCTCGAGAACGTGGACAGCCAACATGATAAGCCACTCGCAAGTAAGAAATCAGAGTGCAAAACAATCACATAAAAGTAATTACACAAGTAATTGCTCAAAACTCCAACTTGATTTCATCATAATAATAACAAAAAGTACACAAGATCATTGCTTTTGACATCCTTACATATATGACTCAAGAAATTGAAAATTACAATATGACTAGACACTACATAACTAGAGCTTCTCTCATTCCAATGGACCATCAATCGCTCTCAGACCCGTTACTTGCATAATCTGAATCCGATTCACTAGTATTTCCTGAAAAAGATGAGAAAGTAGGTTTGAGCACACATGCACAGTAGATATCTTCGCATCAACATGAAGGTAATATTTAAGTGATTAACATTTTAGCTCTAGAATAAAGATAAACGAAATAAGATGATAGAACAAGCGGTGAAAACCCAAAGTAACATCCGTAACATGGTATGATCATGATTGAGATATGAGAATTCATGTAGACTAGGAATATGTTCAAGAATATAACATGAATATAAGTTGGCCTTTCATGAACAACAAAGTACTTTTCATAACCATAAAGACTATGCACTAGAAAGTCGATAATGTACTAGCAAGCATGTAACTTCACAAGAATGTCTCGTGAGTATTCGTGGGCATTCGTGGATTTCACTAGTTTATAAAAAAAGTACTCATAGCGCAATGCGACGCCAGTGTTCATCATACCCCATGATTTATAGTATGTTTCCGACTATCTACCGAGGGGACTAGAGTGGAGCCCTTGGACACTGTCCGTGCCCTCTCTTGCATCTTCAAGTTATAAATCAGGCTACTTCCACGAAAATAAATATGGCTAATAATGTAACAAGTTCAAACTAGGATAACAAATATCAAGGTAAGAACGCTCCAAAACTGGTATGAGAATTCAAAGAAGAATTAAAACAACATTATGCTATGGCGGCATTCCGGTAGCATAACGGCACATTAATTAAGTTCCATAACTTAACATTAACTTGTTACACATAGGTTTGGGATCCAGATAATCCTAAGATCATCCAAGAATAGAATTTAAACAACCCTTAGGTCAAACCTCGGGTTATGAACCTGACAGAAAGAGACGATCATTTACTGGTCCATTTCATGCAGAAGACAGTCACAGTCAGGCCGCTTAGACAATACTAGCGGTCCAGTGAAGGCCGCAACTAAATTGTGACAACCAGAACGAAGGGAAAGTCGACACTTGAGGAACTCTGGAACAATGGCGGTCTCAAGGTGGCCGTTTTATGACAAAGACGGTCTGAGTAGGACCGCTAAGTAACAGTGACGGTCTTCTAGAGAGCCGTAATTAACCAGGGCACAGAAAGTAAAACATTGGTCATGTGAGTGCTTTCTAGACATTTTGGGCTTTAATGGTACAACCAGCTCGACGTCCTAGTGGGAATCTCAGGCTCGCAGAGTCTTACTGAGACCTTGAAACATGATCCCCTAGTCCGACAGAAGGAATATCCGGCGGAGAGATTCACAAGTCTAAGAGATGTGTCTATAAGTGCAACATGTATCTAATGGTCGCATATCAGAGTATACGCCATGTACTTATGAAAGACTTTAAGATGAGAGTGATCGATAAAACAATCGGTTAAACCATGATAATAACACTACATAGATCTCATTCATAACATGGAAATTATTTAATTACAAAACTATAACAGTTAGGCATGAAATTACATAGTAATGAAAATAATGTTTAAAATCATGCACATGCTGAAACAGGGTTTCTTACATGAAGTTTAAAACATGATAGCACGAGAAATATCATAGTTATAGTGTTAATAAATATGGAAAAGTAAATTGGGTTCAGACTGGTTCGCAGAACCAAATAGCAATCAGGGTCTGGCCGCATAGTGGTCCAGATGGTCATGCGATAGACCGCTATTAGATGCAGCGGTCACTTTATTGACCGTTTTCTATCTGACAGACAGAAGCTGTAAAATAGTTAAATAAAACGCTAAACTAGGGCATGTTATGCATGGAAAATGATGTAACCTCATAGCTAAGATATGTTAGAAGGTAATTAGGCCCTAAATATGCATAGGTTGTGAGAATTAGATAAGAATTTCATCTTAATTGCATTAGGGCTAAGTTCATGCATGAAAAATATGCTAACGTGCGCAGTCTCAATAAAACATAAAATACTCCATGTACCATGCATGAAAATGATTGAAAATTGAGGACTTTTACTTCTAACATCAAGTTTAAGCCATTCATGAGATAACCTACCTCTAGATAGAGCTCTAAACTTCAAATTTTGGACTAGAACTCGACCTTAATTCCTATTTGTCCCGAACTGAATTAGCAACTTCGTGGCCTTCTAACTTCTGATTTTCTTCACCTATGACCACGAAACTTAGAGGATAAGAATAGGGTACTAAAAGAAACAAATAATTCTAAAGAACCCATATCTAATTACCTCGTTTATGGCTTCTAATTTGCTGATCAATCTGGGTTGTTCGCACAAGTTCCTGAGTTACTTGCACCGAACCAGCGTCTTTGGAAGTCTTGTCCTCCCTGATGGCTCGATCTCCTTATGTGAAATTCGGAGGGAAGTTAGACCTTACTATCACGAACAAATTGTTCTAAATAACTTACCTCTAATTTGGCCTCTTTACCTTAGTTCCATGCCAGCCAAGAGTAAGGGTCGCACAGGTGAGACTTAAGGTCTATTTATAGGGTTTGGCAAGGGTTTTGAGGATTTGGACGAACCTAGAGTCCTAAATTAGAGTAGAGTCTATCCTTAGAGAGTTCTAGAGAGCCATCTATGCCAGATAGCTTCGATCTAAGGTGATTAGGTCGCCAAAGATCCCAGCTTTTCAAGCTTTCTTTGCTGTTCGAATCTACCTGTTAATAGCGGTCACATGACGACCGTTTGGGACATCATGCGGTCTCGCGATAGACCGTTTTTAGCCTAAAGCGCCAAACTTTGAATTGATTCAAACTCTTTTGTTATTTATCCTCTATTTATCCTTAAATAAACCTAGTTATCTCCTAAATTCCGTAAATACATCAATTTAAGCTTCTAGAAGATGGGCCAAATCTTGTGGGCTTGGGTTTAGGTCCTTTGGGCTTATTTAAAAGGGCTAGGTCAAGAAATGAATATAGGGTCTTAATATTTTATTTTAATTCAACCAATTTCATTTAATAATCTATTTATTTCTAGAAAAATCTTAGAAAATCTTATAAAAATTCTAGAAAAATTCTAAAATACTTTACATAAATTTTGGGGTATTACACCCTCCCCCACTTAAGAGAATTTGGTCCTCAAATTCAATACATGGATTTTATGGAGAGTGTACATATAGTTTAATAGCTCGGGAAATCTCCTGCGCATGGATTCTTCAGTCTCCCATGTAGCATCTTGATCCGATCCTTTATTCCACCAAATTTTTACCATGGGAATGATTTTATTTCGAAGTTGACGTACCTCTTGATCAATGATTTTGTAAGGCCTTTGCTCGTACGTCAAATCTTTTTGAATCTTCAGATTATCATAAGTGATAACGTGGAACGGATCATAGACATATCTTTTTAACATAGAGACACGGAATACATCATGAACTCCTGCCAGCTGTGGAGGCAATGCTAGACGATACGCCACTTCTCTCACTATTTCAAGAATTTTAAAAGGGTCAATGAATCTTGGTGTAAGCTTGCCTTTAATACCAAACCTACGAATACCACGACCAGGGGAAACCTTGAGAAATACATGATCTCCTACCTGAAATTCGAGTTCTCGCCTTCGATTATCCGCATAGGACTTTTGCCTATCTTGGGCCATCTTGAGTCTTTCTCTTATCACTTTCACCTTGTCGGTCGTATCTCGAATAAGGTCAGGGCCTAGAATTTGTCTTTCACCGACCTTGTCCTAGCATATAGGTGTACGGCAACTTCTTCTATATAATGCTTCAAACGGTGCCATTTGAATGCTAGCTTGGTAGCTATTATTGTAGGGAAATTCCACTAAAGGTAAATGGTCATGTCAGTTTCCACCGAAGTCTATAACACATGCTCTTAGCATATCTTCCACCACTTGATTGGTCCTTGCGGTTCGTCCATCAGTTTGTGGATGAAACGCATTGCAAAAATTCAATCGGGTCCCTAAAGAATATTGTAGACCCTTCCTGAATTGTGAAGTAAATATAGGGTCTCGATTAGAAATAATGGTGATAGGGACACCATGCAATTTAACAATCTCATTTATATATAAAGCAGCCAAGATATCCACAGACCATCGGCTTTTAATAGGTAGAAAATGAGTCGATTTTGTTAAACGGTCTATGATCACCCATATCCCATCATGTCTACCTCTTGATTTAGGCAGTCCTATGATAAAATCCATCCCTATATTCTCCCATTTCCATTCCAAAATTTTCAAGGGATGTAGTTTTCCAGCAGGCTTTTAATGTTCTGCCTTAATTCGTTGACAAGTAAGACAACGTGACACATAGTCTGCTATCTCTCTCTTAATATTGGGCCACCAATAATTTCTTTTAAGGTCTTGATACATCTTGGTAGCACCAGGGTGAATAATATACTTAGATTTATGAGCTTTTTCTAAGATCATCTTCTTAGTATCATCATGATCCGGAATACAAGTATGACCTCAAAACAATAATCTTCCATCATTTGCAATAACGAAATCGGGTCGTTGCTCCATATCAGCCTTAATCTCTAATAATACGGGGTCATTCTTTTGTAACTTGACTAGATCTTCAATCAATGTAGGTTGTGTCCGGATATTGGCTACAAAGCGACCTTCTTTCTTCATATCAACATCTAAATTCAATTGAGCAAATTTAGAAATAAGATTAGTCATACCTTCCAGAAGACTTGACAGCTTTCCCACTGGTTTTCTACTAAGCGCATCAGCTACAACATTTGCCTTGTCTGGATGATATTGAATATCAAAATCAAAGTCCTTGAGATACTCCAGCCATCTCCTTTGCCTCATATTCAACTCCTTTTGGAAAAAGAGGTATTTCAGGCTCTTGTGATCTGAATATATAGTAAATTTCTCCCCATAAAGATAATGACGCCAAATCTTCAAAGCGAATATGACAGTAGCAAGCTCCAGGTCATGAACATGATAATTCTCCTCATGCTGCTTCAATTATCTTGAAGCGTAAAAAAACACCTTGCCATTTTTCATGAGCATGCACCCTAGGCCAATGCCGGATGCATCAGTGTAAATTTTAAATCTACCACCTTCAACAGGCAAAGCCAGTACAGGTGCCGTGGTGAGATGCTCCTTAAGAGTCAAGAATTTTTCTTTACATTCATTTATCCACTCGAAAGGATTTTCCTTCCTAATGAGTCTTGTTAAAGGAGCGGCGATTTTGGAGAAATCTTTGACAAACTGCCTATAGTAACCAGCCAAGCCAATGAAACTCCGAACTTCAGATACGATGTTCATAGGCTCCAATTCTTAACAACTTCAACTTTAGAGGGATCTACTGTGATGCCTTCTTTAGAAATAATGTGGCCAAGAAAAGAAACTTCCTTAAGCCAAAATTCACATTTGTTCAACTTAGCATAGAGTTGTTGTTCCCGTAAGGTTCGCAAAGTAACCCTTAGATGTTCCTTGTGTTCCTCCTTTGTCTTAGAATAGATAAGGATATCATCAATGAAGATGACCACAAATTGGTCAAGATAAGACCGGAACACATTGTTCATTAGTTGCATAAATGCTACCGGGGCATTAGTTAACCCAAACGGTATTTCCACGAATTCATAGTGCCCATATCTGCTTCGGAAAGAGTCTTGTAAATATCTTCCTCCTTGATCCTTAGTTGATGATAGCCCGACCTGAGGTCGATCTTGGAGAAGTACTCCGCGCCAGAAAGTTGGTCAAATAACTCATCAATACGCAGTAGTGGGTATTTATTTTTGATGGTAAGTTGATTCAACTGCCGGTAGTTGATGCATAACCTGAGGGAACCGTCCTTCTTCTTGACAAATAAGACAAGCGCATCCCAAGGGGATGTGCTAGGTCGAATGAAGCCTTTTTCTAGTAGCTCTTGAAGTTGCTTCTTTAATTCCTTCAACTCCGTGGGGGACATCTTGTAAGGAGCGATTGACACCGATGCTGCTCTGGGAACGAGTTAAATGGAGAAGTTTACTTCCCCTTCGTGTAGTAAACCGGGTAGATCCGATGGGAACACATCGGGAAACTCTTTCACAATAAGAATATCTTCTAAGATAATTTCCTTAGATTCAATGGTGATTACGGAGGCAAGAATAGCTTCACAACCTTACGAAATGAGTTTGTAAGCACGAAGAGATGAAATAAGGGTAAGATGTTTCCTATACTTGATACCAAGAAAGGAAAATCTTGGAAGGCCTGGTTTCCAAAAAGGGATTATCATATTGCGGAAATTTATATAAGCATCGTGGTCTACAAACCAATCTACACCTAGGATAGTATCGTAGCCTTCCATGTCAAGGCATACGAGGTTTACAGGAAGATTATGATCTTCTACCATTACCTCACTATAGGGGTAGTGGGTTGTGAGTTTAGTTCCAGGACCTAAGGGTGTGGTGATAGCTAGGTCCGAGGGTAGAGGAACTGATGAAACTGGCAAGGATTTTACAAAAGTAGTAGATATAAAAGAATGAGAAGCACCAGTATCAAATAACACAAATACAGGATGTGAATAGATTTGAATAGTACCTTCCATTAGCCCATCATCCTTGGGCACTTCTTCATCATCCAGAATAGCATTAAGACGAGCCTGTCGCTTGTGTCCACCGCTGGAAGATTGATCCTACATAAGGGGGCAATCCGGCATGCGGAGCTCTCGACCTCCACATTTTAAGCAAGCGTCGAGACGCATCCAACACTCCTCGACCGCGTGGCCAAATTTCTCATAAAGCGTGCAAGCCGTCATGACTTGCTTATCTTCCTCTTTCACCTTTTTGTTCTTGTGGTAGCCACTACCACTCCCGTTCCGGGATCTCTTCTTATTATCACGGGATTTGTACGGTTCCGTGATGCTGAACTTCTCCTTCTTTCCACACCAATCGGACTTTCGGCTCGGCTCCTCCCCTTTGCCTTTGAGTTTATCAACCTTTTCCAAGGTCCGTTCACACAAGTGTGCCCGTTGGACCATCTCTGCATAGGTCCGAATATTTTGCGAGCCAAGTTGCTGGATGAAGATAGGCCTTAACCCATCCATGAAGCGATTGTTAGGGTGCTAGGCCCGGATACAGAGGGGGGGGGGGGTGAATGTATCCCTCTATGAATAATGGCCAAATAAAAACTTGGATGTTAGAGATAGACACAGAATAGAACCAATTCGATTCAACTCAAATACAAACACTTGGAGCGCGCCTATTCAAGCATCTAGCGGAAGCAAAGCAAACAATCAGATCACTGCACAAGAGATTTTTAGGTGGTTCGGTCCACAGACCTACATCCACCCCTCACTCCCAACCGGAGTGAGGCTTCCACTAGCACAATCTAGAACACTGCAGACTCAGTCTGCGAACAAGGTGTTGCCACACAGCTTGACCAGGGGAACAACCTCCCCTCTTCCTCCCAACCGGAGGGACACCCCAAGTGGCTCCCAGCCACTTGGAAACTAGAGGTCGAAGACCTCTCTTCCTCTAGACCAGGAGGGACCCCTGGACTTGCAACCCACAAGCCCAGTACCGGAGATCAGATCTCCCTTCTCCTGAGTCCACAGGAGGAACCCGACCTCAGTCTAGAGGATCGGAAGTACAAAGGTAATCAGAAAACAGAGGAAAACAATAAACGAAAATAACACAGCAATCAGAAGGCTGTAAAAGATGAAAACACAGATGTGGCTCTCAACAGAGCTGACTGGCCTGGATCTGATCCACGGTCCAGTAGGAACTAGTCTTCAGATGAAGCATCTTCTTTCTCTTCCTTTTTCTTCTCTACTTCCTTCTCTCACTCGCGAGCTCTCTCTCTTTCTCTTTTTACTTCTACTGCTTCTCTCACTCTGCCACTCTTCTTTTTCTTCTTCTTCTCTACTCACTGGATCGAGAATACTCTACTGCTCTCAGACTGGATGTATAGACTTTTTTTCCTTTCCTTTCGATCAGCCTTCTTTAGTGGAAGAAGGCTCATATATATAGCAGCTGCAGCAGCAGCCCCTGGGCGCGTGGCTTCCATGTTTTCCCGCCCAAGGAATTCGCCAGATCTGAGGCAGCTTCATCCACGTGTCAGCATCTGCATACCTCGTTCTCCTGGAATCACGAGCCAGGTCATCAATCTCGATAAGAATCCCTGTCAGACATAGCATTGAATAAGTCATCAGTTTGAGTCTGAACACCCTGTACAGACTCTGTGAATGCAAAGCATTGTATAGACTTCAGAAATCAATATAGCAAGTGTGTACAGAGTGAGGGAGTGTATAGACTTAGAAGACTTCATGCGTGCTCAGTGTATATACTTGCTGAAGAGTGCATTATCATAACAGAAGAGTGTGTAGACTAAGGCCTTCTGTTCAAGACAAAAGCCAATGTATAGACTTCATGCTGTACAGACTTGATGTTGATCAAGAGACCTTTGGACATCAGCCCAAGGCGTCAACGCTTCCAACGTGCAGCGTCGCCTCAGCTCCTCAAGCGAGATGCTCACGCCCTTGGCAACTGGCCAATGCGTCAACGCATCCAGTGTCAGCGTCGACGCAGTGAACAAGACAGGTGATGAACAATGCATGCACTAGCTTTACCAATGTGTAGACTTCATGAGATGCAATGCAAACTCTGTACAGACTTGGTCGTGTAAGGCGACGCAAGCAATGGCTGTATAGACTTTACTCAATGTATGGACTTCACATAAGAAGCCAACGGCTGTACAGACTTAGGCAACCTTCAACTCACTGCGATGTACAGACTCTGAAGAACAGTAGTCAATGTATGGACTTGCTCAGCCTGAGGCACTGTATAGACTTCAGCTCAAGGCTAGTGTATGGACTTGATGAGACACTCACGAGTGTGTAGACTTAGAGTGAGGCATATAGTGTAACACAGCAACAGGCTGTATAGACTTTGGCAAAGGCATGAGACGTACCCTAAGACGATGAAGTTTGTATAGACTTTACAGTGAATGGATGCTCAGTGAGACGCAAGTTGAGACGATGCAGTGTACAAACTTCATGTAATGCATGCAGACGTTGAACAATAGAATGTGCAGACTTTGCCATGAGACGCTGAACAAGACACTCCAATGAATAGACTTGCTGGATGCACTGTAGATAGTGTATAGACTTTGAAGGCTAACAAGCGTCCTCAGTGTACAGACTTGGGCTGTACAGACTTTGACTCAAATGTGCATATGAGACGCTGAATGAGACAGTTCACTGTATAGACTTAGTCTAATACAATGCATGAGATGGACGATGTATAAACTTGCGTTACTGTAGCAATGTATAGACTTGAGATGCACTAAGACGATGACTGTTCAGACTTTGGCAATGTGCAGACTTAGGACAGCAGCTAAGCATGTGTGTATTATGTGAGAGTGTATACACTTGAAAGCAACATATAGCCAAGTATGAACAACGTGAGAGTGTATACACTTCAAACTATTGAACACAAGTACAATGTATATACTTTATGAACAGACGATGTACCTACTTGGAATTGATGCATGCTGTGCAATGTACATACTTTGTGCAATGCAAAGCAGACCAAAGTACAGACTTCCTAAATGCTTCAAGACCATGCACATCAAATGTCTAGACTTCACGAGGTGAACAGCTGTATATACTTCCTATGTGAAGACAGCCGCTGTACAGACTTTGTTGAAGTGTGAAGGAGTTGAGTGTATAGACTTCGCGATGTGAAGACTTTGTCAAAGATAGCAGGCCGATGTACAGACTTGAGCGAGTCAAGGTCTGTATAGACTTGAAGATCATTCAGCTACCAATGTATAGGCTTTCCAATGGAAAGGCTGTACAGACTTGAAACAATGGAAGACATCGAGTGTATAGACTTTGAAGTGCAACGTAGGTAAAACTTCCAATGTTCAGACTTTCAAAGATGAACGTAGGTAAAGAACCTAATGTACAGACTTGTAATAAAGCTTGCAGAAGGCGATGTATATAATTGGATGCCCAACGCCAATGTACTGACTTTGAAGAGAAGATAAATGTATGGACTTTGAAGTTCAGTTGGTGAGTGTACAGACTTCACCAATGAGACACTCACTGTACAGACTAGCTGCCAACCAATGTATAGACTCTGCACAGTAGCTCTGACTGTACAGACTTGGTCACAAACTGAACAGACGAGTGTGCAGACTTGCTTCCATCGACCAGTGTATAGACTCTACTCATGCAAGCAATGCAGCAGTGTATATACTTAACAGATGTGAGCTGTTGTGTATGAACAACCGATGTATAGACTTGGCTATGCGAACAAGCTACACGATGTGTAGACTTAGAAGTGCCTACAGCTGTGCAATGTGCAACCAGTGTATGGACTTATCGTGCCTACACAGGGCGTTGTACACACTTGCTGCCTGATGCAAATGTGCAGACTCTATAAATGCATATGAATTCTTTATGCAGCAGTTAAACAGTCTGAACTTCAAATGCAATGACTCACAGTGTAAGCAGATAAACTGACTGAACATATGAAAGACTGAATGAACATTTGAATGACAGACTGAATATAAGAATGACTGAGTTATGATCTGATAAAATGACTGAATAAAATCATGGTGACTCACAGTGATTAACTCACATTAAAACCAATCATCACAAACCCCTAAAGCCAATCATCAAAACCACAAGCCACAGGGGCCAGGGGCACAACAACGATTAGCTTTGAGAAGATCAGTGCTCACTAAATGCTGAGCATATAGTGCTAGGCGAGAGAATTGCAACTCATACTCCGCCATCGTCATCATGCCTTGACGCAAAGAAGCGAACTTCGCCGCCTTCCTCTCCTTGACATGTTCGGAGAAGTATTTTGCTCATAAGAGGGTGGGGAATCCCTCCCAAGTGTGTGGTGCGTCTGCAGGCGGGGCCGGAATGGACTTCCACCAAGTACGCACATCCTTATTGAGTTGGAACGTGCCGAGACGAACCTTCTCTTGGTCGGCACACTCCATGACCTCAAATATACGGTTCATTTCATCTATCCAGTTCTCTGCTTCATCTGGGTTGGAAGAACCAGAAAATCGTTTAGGATTTAAACTCCGGAAGTTATGGTGCAGATCACCAGCACCAGCCCTCACGCCGGCTTGAGCCATATTCTGAGGTGCCTGGGTAAGACTTACAATAGTCTGTTGCATCCTGTCCCTGTCAACACGGTGTGCCATTGTAAGAATAAGGTACCTGAGAAAGGAAATAAAGTTATCAACTCCAATGGAATTGGTGGAGTTACTCCTAGAGATAATTTCTAATTACTATCTCATCCCAGGTTCTACCCAATAGCTCTCAAGGGTTGGGATTTTCTTTCCTTGTTTCATAGGTAGGGGTCCTTACACCATGGACTTAACATTTGACATGACATCTTTCCTAGGAATAAGTAAGTCCTAAGACCTTGGCTTTGATACCACTTTAACTGTCACACCCCGAGCTTTTAATACAGCAGAAGGAATCTCGGGAACATGGACAGCCAGCATGGTAAGCCTCTCTCAAGCAAGAAATCAGAGCGCAAGACAATTACATAAAAGTAATTGTACAAGTAATTGCTCAAAACTCCAATTTGATTTCATCATAATAATAACCAAAAGTACACAAGACCATTGCTTTTGACATCCTTACATCATATGACTCAGAAATCAAAAATTACAATATGACTAGACACTAGATAACTAGGGCTTCTCTCATTCCAATGGACCATCAATCACTCTCGGACCCGTTACTTGCATAATCTGAATCCGATTCACTAGTATTTCTTGAAAAAGCTAAGAAAGTAGGTATAAGCACACATGCCCAGTAGGTATCTTCGTATCAACATGAAGGCAATATTTAAGTGATTAACATTTTAGCCCTAGAATAAAGATAAATGAAATAAGATGATAGAACATGCGGTGAAAACCCAAAGTAACATCAGTAACATGGTATGATCATGATTGAGTTATGAGAATTCATGTAGACTAGGAATATGTTCAAGAATATAGCATGAATATAAGTTGGCCTTTCATGAACAAGAAAGTACTTTTCATAACCATAAAGGCTATGCACTAGAAAGTCGAGAATGTACTAGCAAGCATGTAACTTCACAAGAATGCCTCGTGAGTATTAGTGGGTATCCGTGGATTTCACCAGTTTATAAAAAAAGTACTCCCAGCGCAATGCGACGCCAGTGTTCATCATACCCCATGGTTTATAGTATGTTTCCGAATATCTGCCGAGGAGACTAGAGTGGAGCCCTTGGACACTGTCCGTGCCCGCTCTTGCATCTTCAAGTTATAAATCAAGTTACTTCCATGAAAATAAATATGGCCAATAATGTAACAAGTTCAAACTAGGATGACAAATATCAAGGTAAGAACGCTCCAAAACTGGTATGAGAATTCAAAGAAGAATTAAAACAACATTATGCTACGGCGGCATTCCGGCAGCATAACGGTACATTAATTAAGTTCCATAACTTAACATTAACTTGTTACACATAGGTTTGGGATCCAGATAATCCTAAGATCATCCAAGAATAGAATTTAAACAACCCTTAGGTCAAACTCGATTTATGAACCTGACAGAAAGAGACAGTCATTTACTGGTCCGTTTCATGCAGAAGACGGTCACAGTCGGGCCGCTTAGACAATACTAGCGGTCCAGTGAAAGTCGCAACTAAACTTTGTCAACCAGAACGAAGGAAAAGTCGACACTCGAGGAACTCTAGAATAATGGCGGTGGCCGTTTTATGACAAAGACGGTCTGAGTAGGACTGCTAAGTAACAGTGACAGTCTCCTAGAGAGCCGCAATTAACCATGGTACAGAAAGTAAAACATTGGTCACGTGAGTGCTTTCTAGATAATTCCGACTTTAAGGGTACAACCAGCTCGGCGTCCTAGTGGGAATCTCATGCTCACGGAGTCTTATGGAGGCCTTGAAATATGATCCCCTAGTCTGACATAAGGAATATTCGGTGGAGAGGTTCACAAGTCCAAGAGATGTGTCTATAAGTGCAACGTGTATCTAATGGTCACATATCGGAGTATACGCCATGTACTTATGAAAGACTTTGAGATGAGAGTGATCGATAAAACAGTATGTTAAACCATTATAATAACATTACATAGATCTCATTCATAACATAGAAATTATTTAATTACAAAACTATAACATTTAGGCATGAAAATAATGTTTAAAATAATGCACATGCTGAAACATGGTTTCTAACAGTAAGTTTAAAACATGATAGCACGAGAAATATCATAGTTATATTGTTAATAAATATGGAAAAGCAAATTGGGTTCAGACTGGTTCGCAGAACCAAATAGCGGTCAGGGTCTGGTCGCATAGTTGTCCAGACGGTCTTGCGATAGACCGCTGTTAGATGCAGTGGCCACTTTATTGACCATTTTCTATCTGACATACAGAAGCTGTAAAATAGTTAAATAAAATGCTAAACTAGGGCATGTTATGCATGGAAAATGATGTAACCTCATAGCTAAGACATGTTAGAAGGTAATTAGGCCATGAATATGCATAGGTTGTGAGAATTAGACAAGAATTTCATCTTAATTGCATTAGGGCTAAGTTCATGCATGGAAAATAAGCTAATGTGCGCAGTCTCAATAAAACACAAAATACTCCATGTACCATGCATGAAAATGACTGGAAATTGAGGGCTTTTACTTCTAGCAACAAGTTTAAGCCGTTCATGAGATAACCTACCTCTAGACAGAGCTCTAAACTTCAAATTTTGGGCTGGAACTCGACCCTAATTCGTGTTTGTCCCGAACTGAATCAGCAACTTCGTGGCCTTCTAACTTCTGATTTTCTTCACCTATGACCACGAAACTTAGAGGGTAAGAAGAGGGTACTAAAAGGAATAAACAATTCTAAAGAATCCATATCTAATTACCTTGTTTATGGCTTCTAATTTGCTGATCAATCTGGGTCGTTCGCACAAGTTCCTGGGTTACTTGCACCGAACCAGTGTCTTTGGAAGCCTTGTCCTCCCTGATGGCTCGATCTCCTAATGTGAAATTCGGTGGGAAGTTAGACCTTACTATCATGAACAAATTATTCAAAATAACTTACCTCTAATTCGGCATCTTTACCTTAGTTCCACGCGAGCCAAAAGTAAGGGTCGCACAGTTGAGACTTAAGGTCTATTTATAGGGTTTAGCTAGGGTTTTGAGGATTTGGACGAACCTAGAGTCCTAAATTAGAGTAGAGTCTATCCCTAGAGAGTTCTAGAGAGCCATCTATGCCAGGTAGCTTCGATCTAAGGTGATTAGGTCGCCAAAGATCCCAACTTTTCAAGCTTTCTTTGGTGTTCGGATCTATCTGTTTATAGCTGTCACATGAGGACCGTTTGGGACATCATGCGGTCTCGCGATAGACCTTTTTCATCCTAAAACACCAAACTTTGAATTGATTCAAACTCTTTTGTTATTTATCCTCTATTTATTCTTAAATAAACTTATTTATCTCCTAAATTCCTTAAATACATCAATTTAAGCTTCTAGAAGATGGGCCAAATCTTGTGGGCTTGGGTTTAGATCCTTTGGGCTTATTTAAAAGGGCTAGGTCAATTAATGAATATAGGGTCTTAATATTTTGTTTTAATTCAACCAATTTTATTTAATAATCTATTTATTTCTAGAAAAGTCTTCAAAAATTTTATAAAAATTCTAGAAAAATTCTAAAACACTTTACATAAATTTTGGGGTATTACACCCTCCCCCACTTAAGAGAATTTGGTCCCCAAATTCAATACATGGATTTTATGGAGAGTGTACTTATAGTTGAATAGCTCGAGAAATCTCCTGCTCATGGATTCTTCAGTCTCCCATGTAGCATCTTGATCCGATCCTTTATTCCACCAAATTTTTATCATGGGAATGGTTTTATTTTGAAGTTGACGTACCTCTTGATCAATGATTTTGTAAGGCCTTTGCTCGTACGTCAAATCTTTTTGAATCTCCAGATTATCATAAGTGATAACGTGGAACGGATCATAGACATATCTTTTTAACATAGAGACATGGAATACATCATGAACTCCTGCCAGCTGTGGAGGCAATGCTAGACGATACGCCACTTCTCTCACTCTTTCAAAAATTTTAAAAGGGTCAATGAATCTTGGCGTAAGCTTGCCTTTAATACCAAACCTACGAATACCATGACCAGGGGAAACCTTGAGAAATACATGATCTCCTACCTGAAAGTCCAATTCTCGCCTTCGGTTATCCGCATAGGACTTTTGCCTATCTTGGGCCATCTTGAGTCTTTCTCTTATCACTTTCACCTTGTTGGTCGTATCTCGAATAAGGTCAGGGCCTAGAATTTGTCTTTCACCGACCTCGTCCCAGCATATAGGTGTACGGCAACTTCTTCCATATAATGCTTCAAACGGTGCCATTTGAATGCTAGCTTGGTAGCTATTGTTGTAGGGAAATTCCACTAAAGGTAAATGGTCATGTCAGCTTCCACCGAAGTCTATAACACATGCTCTTAGCATATCTTCCACCACTTGATTGGTCCTTGCGATTCGTCCATCAGTTTGTGGATGAAACGCATTGCTAAAATTCAATCGGGTCCCTAAAGAATATTGTAGACCCTTCCAGAATTGTGAAATAAATCTAGGGTCTCGATTAGAAATAATGGTGATAGGGACACCATGCAATTTAACAATCTCGTTTATATATAAAGCAGCCAAGATATCCACAGACCATCAGCTTTTAATAGGTAGAAAATGAGTCGATTTTGTTAAACGGTCTATGATCACCCATATCCCATCATGTCTACCTCTTGATTTAGGCAGTCCTATGATAAAATCCATCCCTATATTCTCCCATTTCCATTCCAAAATTTTCAAGGGATGTAGTTTTCCAGTAGGCTTTTGATGTTCTGCCTTAATTCGTTGACAAGTAAGACAACGTGACACATAGTCTGTTATCTCTCTCTTAATATTGGGCCACCAATAATTTCTTTTAAGGTCTTGATACATCTTGGTAGCACCAGGGTGAACAATATACTTAGATTTATGAGCTTCTTCTAAGATCATCTTCTTAGTATCATCATGATCCGGAATACAAGTACGACCTCAAAACAATAATCTTCCATCATTTGCAATAACGAAATGGGGTCGTTGCTCCATATCAGCCTTAATCTCTAATAATACGGGGTCATTCTCTTGTAACTTGACTAGATCTTCATTCAATGTAGGCTGTGTCCGGATATTGGCTACAAAGCGACCTTCTTTCTTCATATCAACATCTAAATTCAACTGAGCAAATTTAGAAATAAGATTAGTCATACCTTCCAGAAGACTTGACAGCTTTCCCACTGGTTTTCTACTAAGCGCATCAGCTACAACATTTGCCTTGTCTGGATGATATTGAATATCAAAATCAAAGTCCTTGAGATACTCCAGCCATCTCCTTTGCCTCATATTCAACTCCTTTTGGAAAAAGAGGTATTTCAGGCTCTTATGATCTGAATATACAATAAATTTCTCCCCATAAAGATAATGACGCCAAATCTTCAAAGCGAATATGACAACAGCCAGCTCCAGGTCATGAACATGATAATTCTCCTCATGCTGCTTCAATTATCTTGAAGCGTAGCAAATCACCTTGCCATTTCTCATGAGCATGCACCCTAGGCCAATGCCGGATGCATCAGTGTAAATTTTAAATCTACCACCTTCAACAGGCAAAGCCAGTACAGGTGCCGTGGTGAGATGCTCCTTAAGAGTCAAGAATTTTTCTTTACATTCATTTGTCCACTCGAAAGGATTTTCCTTCCTAGTGAGTCTTGTTAAAGGAGCGGCGATTTTGGAGAAATCTTTGACAAACTGCCTATAGTAACCAGCCAAGCCAATGAAACTCCGAACTTCAGATACGATGTTCATAGGCTCCAATTCTTAACAACTTCAACTTTAGAGGGATCTACTGCGATGCCTTCTTTAGAAATAATGTGGCCAAGAAAAGAAACTTCCTTAAGCCAAAATTCACATTTGTTCAACTTAGCATAGAGTTGTTGTTCCCGTAAGGTTCGCAAAGCAACCCTTAGATGTTCTTTATGTTCCTTCTTTGTCTTAGAATAGATAAGGATATCATCAATGAAGATGACCACAAATTGGTCAAGATAAGGCCGAAACACATTGTTCATTAGTTGCATAAATGCTGCCGGGGCATTAGTTAACCCAAACGGTATTTCCACAAATTCATAGTGCCCATATCTGCTTCGGAAAGCAGTCTTGTAAATATCTTCCTCCTTGATCCTTAGTTGATGATAGCCCGACCTGAGGTCGATCTTGGAGAAGTACTCCGCGCCAGAAAGTTGGTCAAATAACTCATCAATACGCGGCAGTGGGTATTTATTCTTGATGGTAAGTTGATTCAACTGCTGGTAGTTGATGCATAACCTGAGGGAACCATCCTTCTTCTTGACAAATAAGACTAGCGCATCCCAAGGGGACGTGCTAGGTCGAATGAAGCCTTTTTCTAGCAGCTCTTGAAGTTGCTTCTTTAATTCCTTCAACTCTGTGGGGGACATCCTGTAAGGAGTGATTGACACCGATGCTGCTCTGGGAACGAGTTAAATGGAGAAGTTTACTTCCCCTTCGTGTAGTAAACCGGGTAGATCCGATGGGAACACATCGGGAAACTCTTTCACAATAAGAATATCTTCTAAGATAATTTCCTTGGATTCAATGGTGATTACGAAGGCAAGAACAGCTTCACAACCTTACGAAATGAGTTTGTAAGCATGAAGAGATGAAATAAGGGTAAGATGTTTCCTATACTTGATGCCAAGAAAGGAAAATCTTGGAAGGCCTGGTTTCCGAAAAGAGATTATCATATTGCGGAAATTTATATAAGCATCGTGGTCTACAAGCCAATCTACACCTAGGATAGTATCGTAGCCTTCCATGTCAAGGCATACGAGGTTTACAGGGAGATTATGATCTTCTACCATTACCTCACTATTGGGATAGTGGGTTGTGAGTTTAGTTCCGGGACCTAAGGGTGTGGTGATAGCTAGGTCCGAGGGTAGAGGAACTGATGAAACTGGCAAGATTTTACAAAAGTAGTAGATATAAAAGAATGAGAAGCACCAGTATCAAATAACACGAATGCAGGATGGGAATAGATTTGAATAGTACCTTCCATTAGCCCATCATCCTTGGGCACTTCTTCATCATCCAGAACAGTATTAAGATGACCTTGTCGCTTGTGTCCTCCGCTGGAAGATTGATCCTTCATAAGGGGGCAATCGGCATGCGGTGCTCCCGACCTCCACATTTTAAGCAAGCGCCGAGACGGTTCCAGCACTCCTCGACCGCGTGGCCGAATTTCTCATAAAACGTGCAAGCTGTGATGACTTGCTTATCTTCCTCTTTCACCTTTTTGTTCTTGTGGTAGCCACTACCACTCCCGTTCTGGGATCTCTTCTTATTATCACGGGATTTGTACGGTTCCGTGATGCTGAACTTCTCCTTCTTTCCACACCAATCAGACTTTTGGCTCGGCTCCTCGCCTTTGCCTTTGAGTTTATCAACCTTTTCCAAGGTCCGTTCACACAAGTGTGCCCGTTGGACCATCTCTGCATAGGTCCGAATATTTTGCGAGCCAAGTTGCTGGATGAAGATAGGCCTTAACCCATCCATGAAGCGATTAGCTTTGAGAAGATCAGTGCTCACTAAATGCTGAGCATATGGTGCTAGGCGAGAGAATTGCAACTCATACTCCACCATCGTCATCATGCCTTGACGCAAAGAAGTGAACTCCGACGCCTTCCTCTCCTTGACATGTTCGGAGAAGTATTTTGCTCGGAAGAGGGTGGGGAATCCCTCCCAAGTGTGTGGTGCATCTGCAGGCGGGTCCGGAATAGACTTCCACCAAGTACGCACATCCTTATTGAGTTAGAACGTGGCGTGGCGAACCTTCTCTTGGTTGGCACACTCCATGACCTCGAATATACGGTTCATTTCATCTATCCAGTTCTCTGCTTCATCTGGGTTGGAAGAACCAGAAAATCGTTTAGGATTTAAACTCCGGAAGTTGTGGTGCAGATCACCAGCACCAGCCCTCACGCCGACTTGAGCCATATTCTGAAGTGCCTGGGTTAGACTTACAACAGTCTGTTGCATCCTGTCCCAGTCAACACGGTGTGAAATTGTAAGAATAAGGTACCTGAGAAAGGAAATAAAGTTATCAACTCCAATGGAATTGGTGGAGTTACTCCTAGAGATAATTTCTAATTACTATCTCATCTCAGGTTCTACCCAATAGCTCTCAAGGGTTGGGATTTTTTTCCTTGTTTCATAGGTAGGGGTCCTTACACCCTGGACTTAACCTTTGACATGCCATCTTTCTTAGGAATAAGTAAGTCCTAAGACCTAGGCTCTGATACCACTTTAACTGTCACATCCCGAGCTTTTAATACAGCAGACGGAATCCCCGGAACGTGGACAGCCAGCATGGTAAGCCTCTCTCAAGCAAGAAATCAGAGCGCAAGATAATCACATAAAAGTAATTGTACAAGTAATTGCTCAAAACTCCAATTTGATTTCATCATAATAATAACTAAAAGTGCAAGAGACCATTGCTTTTGACATCCTTACATCATATGACTTAAGAAATCAAAAATTACAATATGACTAGACACTAGATAACTAGGGCTTCTCTCATTCCAATGGACCATCAATCACTCTCGGACCCGTTACTTGCATAATCTGAATCCGATTCACTAGTATTTCTTGAAAAAGATGAGAAAGTAGGTATAAGCACACATGCCCAGTAGGCATCTTCGTATCAACATGAAGGTAATATTTAAGTGATTAAAATTTTAGCTCTAGAATAAAGATAAATGAAATAAGATGATAGAACATGCGGTGAAAATCCAAAGTAACATCAGTAACATGGTATGATCATGATTGAGATATGAGAATTCATGTAGACTAAAAATATGTTCAAGAATATAGCATGAATATAAGTTGGCCTTTCATGAACAAGAAAGTACTTTTCATAACCATAAAGGCTATGCACTAGAAAGTCGAGAATGTACTAGCAAGCATGTAACTTCACAAGAATGCCTCGTGAGTATTCGTGGGTATCCGTGGATTTCACCAGTTTATAAAAAAGGTACTCCCAGCGCAATGCGACGCCAGTGTTCATCATACCCCATGATTTATAGTATGTTTCCGACTATCTACCGAAGGGACTAGAGTGGAGCCCTTGGACACTGTCCGTGCCCGCTCTTGCATCTTCAAGTTATAAATCAAGCTACTTCCATGAAAATAAATATGGCCAATAATGTAACAAGTTCAAACAAGGATAACAAATATCAAGGTAAGAACGCTCCAAAACTGGGATGAGAATTCAAAGAAGAATTAAAACAACATTATGCTACGGCGGCATTCCGGAAGCATAACGGTACATTAATTAAGTTCCATAACTTAACATTAACTTGTTACACATAGGTTTGGGATCCAGATAATCCTAAGATCATCCAAGAATAGAATTTAAACAACCCTTAGGTCAAACTCGGTTTATGAACCTGACAGAAAGAGACAGTCATTTACTGGTCCGTTTCATGCAGAAGACGGTCACAGTCAGGCCGCTTAGACAATACTAGCAGTCCAGTGAAAGTCACAACTAAACTTTGTCAACCAGAACGAAGGGAAAGTCAACACTCGAGGAACTCTAGAATAATGGCGGTGGCCGTTTTATGACAAAGACGGTCTGAGTAGGACTGCTAAGTAACAGTGACAGTCTCCTAGAGAGCCGTAATTAACCATGGTACAGAAAGTAAAACATTGGTCACGTGAGTGCTTTCTAGATAATTTGGGCTTTAAGGGTACAACCAGCTCGGCGTCCTAGTGGGAATCCCAGACTCGCGAAGTCTTATGGAGGCCTTGAAACATGATCCCCTAGTCCGACATAAGGAATATCCGGTGGAGAGGTTCACAAGTCCAAGAGATGTGTCTATAAGTGCAACGTGAATCTAATGGTCGCATATCGGAGTATACGCCATGTAATTATGAAAGACTTTGAGATGAGAGTGATCGATAAAACAGTCGGTTAAACCATTATAATAACACTACATAGATCTCATTCATAACATAGAAATTATTTAATTACAAAACTATAACATTTAGGCATGAAATTACATAGTAATGAAAATAATGTTTAAAATCATGCACATGCTGAAACATGGTTTCTAACAGTAAGTTTAAAACATGATAGCACGAGAAATATCATAGTTATAGTGTTAATAAATATGGAAAAGCAAATTGGGTTCAGACTGGTTCGCAGAACCAAATAGCGGTCAGGGTCTGGTCGCATAGTTGTCCAGACGGTCTTGCGATAGACCGCTGTTAGATGCAGTGGTCACTTTATTGACCATTTTCTATCTGACAGACAGAAGCTGTAAAATAGTTTAATAAAACGCTAAACTAGGGCATGTTATGCATGGAAAATGATGTAACCTCATAGTTAAGACATGTTAGAAGGTAATTAGGCCATGAATATGCATAGGTTGTGAGAATTAGACAAGAATTTCATCTTAATTGCATTAGGGCTAAGTTCATGCATGGAAAATAAGCTAACGTGCGCAGTCTCAATAAAACACAAAATACTCCATGTACCATGCATGAAAACGACTGAAAATTGTGGGCTTTTACTTCTAACAACAAGTTTAAGCCGTTCATGAGATAACCTACCTCTAGACAGAGCTCTAAACTTCAAATTTTGGGCTGGAACTCGACCCTAATTCGTGTTTGTCCCGAACTGAATCAGTAACTTCGTGGCCTTCTAACTTCTGATTTTCTTCACCTATGACCACGAAACTTTGGGGGTAAGAAGAGGGTACTAAAAGGAACAAATAATTCTAATGAACCCATATCTAATTACCTTGTTTATGGCTTCTAATTTGCTGATCAATCTGGGTCATTCGCACAAGTTCCTGGGTTACTTGCACCGAACCAGTGTCTTTCGAAGCCTTGTCCTCCCTGATGGCTCGATCTCCTAATGTGAAATTCGGTGGGAAGTTAGACCTTACTATCATGAACAAATTATTCTAAATAACTTACCTCTAATTCGGCCTCTTTACCTTAGTTCCACGCGAGCGAAAAGTAAGGGTCGCACAGTTGAGACTAAGGTCTATTTATAGGGTTTAGCTAGGGTTTTGATGGTTTGGGCGAACCTAGAGTCCTAAATTAGAGTAGAGTCTATCCATAGAGAGCCATCTATGCCAGGTAGCTTCGATCTAAGGTGATTAGGTCGCCAAAGATCCTAACTTTTCAAGCTTTCTTTGCTGTTCGGATCTATCTGTTTATAGCTGTCACATGAGGACTATTTGGGACATCATGCGATCTCGCGATAGACCGTTTTTATCCTAAAGCGCCAAACTTTGAATTGATTCAAACTATTTTGTTATTTATCCTCTATTTATCCTTAAATAAACATATTTATCTCCTAAATTCCGTAAATACATCAATTTAAGCTTCTAGAAGATGGGCCAAATCTTGTGGGCTTGGGTTTAGGTCCATTGGGCTTATTTAAAAGAGCTAGGTCAATTAATGAATATAGGGTCTTAATATTTGTTTTAATTCAACCAATTTCATTTAATAATCTATTTATTTCTAGAAAAATCTTAGAAAATCTTATAAAAGTTCTAGAAAAATTCTAAAACACTTTACATAAATTTTGGGGTATTACAGATCGCTTGGGAAGTTTACCTGATTCCTGCAAGAAGTGTGATCGCGCGAGTGCTTCTAGGGAGGGAGATCGTGGTGTTCTGCATTCCCCATTCTTGGCCGGCCAAGAATGAAGAGCCTTGTGTTTCGTTGCACCGAAATCCTGAAACACAATGACAAAGGACGAAGAAAAATGCTAATTAGAACAGGTGAAGTGTAGTAAATGCTCAAAAAATAAGAGTGCAAGAAGAATTGAGGGTAGTATTTACCTAGTGGGGGTGTTGGGAAAGGGGGATAGTCGAGACTTTCGACCACCCGCCTCCCCTTTTATTTTTAGATTGAAACCTCTGATTTTAGGATGCTAAAGGGGGTTCTAACATGCAAAACAAATGACGGACTATACTAACAAGCAAGCTAAATATGCAACAAACAAAAATTTGGTGAAATGAAAGGGGGTAGTTCGTCAAACCAGGGAGGTAGCCAGAGTTGTTGCCATTTAGAGAGCAGCGCGACCAACGTTGTAGCCGTTCAAAGGGCCTAGGCGGCCACCGATGTAGCTGCCCTATGTAAACGATAGTGAACTCCGATAGCAACCAACGAACACCACACGCGGGAAGGTCTTACACACTCCTCAGCCTCTATCACACCGTAGGAAGGCAGCGAGAAGAAGGAGGAATGCTCGCAGGGTTTGCTCTGGACTCTCCTCCGAGCTCTTCTTTCCTTCCATTCCTCTTCTCTACTCTCTGTTCTTCTCTCCCTACCACCTTTCCCCAACCCCCCAAAGGATCGCCCCTATAGGAGGTTTCCCTCATTTTCAACTTCAAATTCCTCTCCAGATATGGGAGAACACCTATTGAGACAATCCTATGGCAAAGACGTGCGTGCTTTCGCACGCAACATCCCCCCAGAATGGGTGGCGGTGTGGGGAGCATCCCCAAAGTATAGGAGAACGTGGGATGTGGCTTTGACGGGTGGTTATCAGAAGGTCGCCAGATCACTGACCGTTTACACGAAGTAGGCGGCCAGGGATATTGCCTTCTCTTAGTTTGGGAGGCCAGTGACCTGGTCGTCCAGATCTGGTGGGCGGTCATCGATTTGGCCGCCCCGCCCATGAACTCCACCCATTTTTAATTTGGGGTTAAAGCCCAATAGAGTAATTGGGCTGGACTTGAAAGTACGGGGAATCAATACATTTGGAAAATAGTTGTGTTACTTATATGGTGGCTTTTGTCATAAGCTTGGTCACGAAGTTGATGGTTGCGAGAAGAAGTAGGGAAGGTTGGCCAAAGCCCGATCAACAAAAGATTCAGATCCCAAGTATACCAAACAGGCTTTCAGGCCTCGGCTGGTTGATCCTCTGGCTGTTCGGCAAAATGTGGCAGTGGATAACAAGTTCGAGATCTTACAACAGGCTGCGGAGTTACTGGAACAGGAACAAAATAACTCTGCCTCTAGCATCTATGAAGGGCCTCTTCAGGCTCCGGAGCACCAAGAGGGGGCACCTCCAGGCCCTATTTTTCAGCCCCCGTCAAAATCTGACAATGGAATAGTTGGTGAGCTGGTACAATCAGCCCATCAGACAGTAGAGGACTCTTTATCTGATGTGGAGGTTTTATTACCAGAACTGGAGATTCATAAGGCCGGTACACTAATAGCGAATACCGCCTGTCTGGACAATGACATTTTGCAATTCCAGTTACTGGAAAAGGGAGGTGAGAATGCTAGAAGAACACATAATGGTGGGATAGTAACTAGATCTAAAGCTAGATTGATGGAGGAAATCTTCCTTAATCCTCCATGATTTTACCAATCCTTATTTGGAATATTCGTGGGGTAGGGAACACTGCTTCCCGTAGAGGCTTAAAACACTTAGTTCAGTCTCATAAGGTCAATTTGGTGGCCATCAGTGAACCTATGTTGGGTATTAATAAAGCTCCTCAATTGAGAAGATATCTCAAGCTTGGGAGGTTTGCAGGTAACAATTCTACTGATTCTAAGATTTGGATATACTGGCATGACAGTTATGATCTGGAGGTTATTGCCTCCTCTTCTAATATATCACTCTCGGACTGAAGGTGAATAATTCATTTTGTACATATTATTCCTTTGTATATGCTTCATGTGCTCTTCACCTTCGACAGTCCCTCTTCAGTGATCTAGCCCTCTTTGCTGCTTCTATTACTATCCCCTGGTTGGTGGGAGGAGATTTTAATTGTGTCCTAAGGCCCTCAGAGAAGATAGGAGGCGGCCTCCCAGCTCTAGCTTCTATGTCAGAGTTTAACAATTTTCTTTGTTCTGCTGGCCTGATTGATGCTGGATTTCAAGGGCCTGCAATGACCTGGACCAACAATAGAACTGGTACAGCTAACATACGGGCAAGTCTTGATCGTGTATTAGTGAATAGCTCTTGCCACTCTGTTAATCCACTATTGACCATCAAACATCTATCTAGGGGTCCCTCTGACCATGCTCCCCTGCTCCTTAATACTGACAGTTTGTCGAACTGCCCTGGCCGCTTCATTTTCCAGAGGATGTGGTGTACTCACATAACCTTTAAACAGTGTGTTTCTGATGCTTGGCAGCAAACCAACATTAGTCATCCCAATGCCGTGGTTCGGCTCTTTGTTAAATTGAAGACTGTTAAAGACTTTTTGCGAAAATGGAACAAGGAAGTCTTTGGGGATGTATTCTGCAATGTAAGTCTTGCTGAAGCTGAAGTGGCCCTTAAACAGAACACTTATGACTCTGACCCTTCTCCAATTCATAGAGAGGGGCTTAATGCTGCTAATGCTAGTCTCGCCAAGCTTTACTTAGAGAAGAAATTTTTTGGAACCAGAAGTCCAGAGTTGAATGGATAGAATGTGGGGACAGAAACACTTCCTTTTATCATGCTGTTGCCCAATGTAATAGAAGGAGAAATGCAATCAAAAGATTGAAAGTAGGAGATTCTGAAGAATGGTGTGATAATCAGGAAACCTTGAGGAGTCATGCAGAGGCTTTCTTCAAGAACCTTTTCTCTACTGAGGAACACTCCATAAATCCAAACTTAATGGAATGCATTCCACAGGTTATAACTGAAGCTCAGAACTCTACTCTATGTGCCAAACCAGATGCCTCAGAAGTCCGGAAAGCGGTGTGATCTCTAAAGGGCTCCAGTTCTCCTGGCCCTGATGGTTTTTCTAGTGAATTCTATACAACAGTCTGGGATATAATAGGGCATGATGTTACTGAAGTTGTTAGTGCATTTTTTGAACGCTTCCCTCTTCCTAGAGGTATATCTTCCTCTCTCATCACTCTTATCCCTAAGGTGCCAGAGCCCAGGTCCTTTAGTGATTTCAGACCTATAAGCTTGTGCAATTTTTCATATAAAATCATCTCCCGGATTATCTCTGAAAGATTGGCTCCCTTATTGCCAAGCATTATATCAGTGGAGCAAGGGGCATTTGTTAAGGGGAGATTAATTTTAGACAATGTGGCTCTTGCTCGACAGTTAATGATGGATATAAATAAAAAGGTACGCGGTCATAATATGATCGTTAAGCTTGATATGGCAAAGGCCTATGATAGAATGGAATGGGATTTCATCTTGACTGTCATAAGGAAATTTGGTTTCAGTACCAGGTTTACTTCGTACATTGGAATGCTTCTTTATAATTGTTGGTTTTCGGTTAATTTTAATGGAGTGGCATCAGGCTTTTTTAAGTCTAGCAGAGGCATTAGGCAAGGGGACCCCATTGCCCCATACCTGTTCATAATTGCTTCTGAAGTTCTTAGTAGAGGCCTCTCTGCCCAATTTCAATCTGGAAGCTTACAAGGCTATAAAGGACCAAGACAGTCTATGCAGATTACACACTTATTATATGCAGATGATTCTCTGATTTTCCTTAATGCTAGCAGATAGAATGTTGTGGCATTCCAACAATTCATATGCAGATATGAGCAATGCTCAGGGCAGCAAGTGAATGTCAATAAAAGTTGCTTTATTCTTTTAGAGAAAGCACCTTCCTCCCTTAAACAGTCAATTCATGCTCTTACAGGTTTTAAAAATCAGACTGCTGGTATCAACTATTTGGGTATTCCTGTGAAAAAGGGTAGGTACCTCTGCTCTGATTTTAAATCCCTGATTGAAAGGGTTCAGATTAAGCTGGAAGGTTTGAAATCCAAACTTTTATCCCAAGCTGGCAGAGTTGTTCTTATAGATTCTGTTCTGCATAGCATGCCAATCTACCTTGCCTCTACTTGTTCTATCCCAAAGAAGGTTATCAGATTCATTGACAGTCAATGTGCTAATTTCTTCTGGCAAGGCAGTGATGGCAAAAACCGAAGACATTGGATTGCTTGGTCAGTAATTCAGAGGCCACGCTCAGAGGGAGGATTGGGAATAAGAGATTTACAATGGGTTCAAATCTCTTTGGCAGTTAAGAGTCTATGGACATTCTTCAGGGGTCTTCCCTCTGGTCTCGATATGCTAGGCAACGTTTTATTAAATTCTATTTTGCCAACTGTATTAAGCCTTTCCCTGCAGGTATGCCTTTGGCAATCTTCAGGCAAGCCCAAGATTTCTTAATAAACAACAGCAGGTGGCTTATTGGGAATGGGGCAGAAATAGATTTTCTGAGAGATAACTGGACTGGTCTAGGACCTGCCATTAATGTTGTTCAGACCGATGGTAGAAATAGAGGTGCAGATCTCCCTCTGGCTTCTGTCCGAGAAGTGCTCCAGGACTCTCAGCATATTGCCAGGGGTTTTCTCAGTAACAACTTTCACTTTCCACACATCCAGTTTAGCAATGAGGCTGACATCTGTATTTGGATAGGCACTTTAAAGGGTAATTTCTCAGTAAAGTCAGCATGTAATTTGATCTGAACAAAAGGTATTCGGAGACCAGCTTGGGCCAAGCTATGGCACTCAGCTATTGCTCCTAGAGCAGCTCTCTTCACCTGGAAAATACTCCACCGAGCAGTGCCAGTTGACAGTAGGGTGGCTAAATGTGGGATTCAAATGGCCTCTAGGTGCAGCTGTTGTTCATCTCCTTCCCAAGAAGACCTAAACCATGTTTTCATCTCCAGTGAGTTGGCTTCTGAGTTATGGGGCTGGGTGCACCCTCTTGTTAGCAACAAGATTGCTCTTAGTGAGCAGATTACAACCCGAAGGTGGAATTTAATCTCTGCCACTAACATGTCATCTGCAATACAGTTTATTGGGATGTATGCTGTTATCTTGATGATATGGGAAATATGGAAACATAGATGTGCTCTAAGATTTGAAGGGGTGGCCCTCAACAGTGCATCCATCAAAAGGAAAATAATCTTTTCAATAGCTTTGGTGTTGGACAAGCTCAAATTTCACAAGCCTTTATCTCCAGCCCAATTCCATTGTTTAGCATCCTTCCAATTATATCCACAGGTGGAAATCAAACAGCCACTTTTGGTCTTTTGTCAATTGGCTGCCCAAGATTTTACACTACATGTAGATGGAGCCTCGAAGGGCAACCCCGGCAAAAGTGGAGGTGGAGGATGTATCAGGGACCCTGCTGGCAAACTCATAGTTGGTTTTGCATTTCACTATGGTCAAGGAAATAGTATTTCAGCAGAGACAAGGGCTCTTCATGATGGTTTAGCCATTGCCAAGCAATGTCAAATTAGGTTGGCAGTAGTGTACTCGGATTGTGCCCTCCTAGTAGAGGCAATCCGGAATGGAATGGCTCCAAGCTGGATGGTCCTTCCCTGGTGGAAAAAGACCTTGGATCTCCTCCAGGACAATGGGTGTCCGGTTCGGCATGTATTCAGAGAAGGGAATCAAGTTGCTGATTCCCTTGCCTCTTATGCATGCACCATTACTGAAAACACAATTTTCACTCAAGCAGGGGACCTTCCGCGATTGGCCATGGGGGCGATAAGAATAGACAAAGTTGGACTGCCAGCCATCCGCCTCCGTTAGCCTCTTAAGGTTCGGACATTGAATGCACAGGGGATGCAGAGCTTTGTAAGTCGTGATAAGGAATGCAATGTATGGACTTTTCAACTGTACATTGAATGTACAGACTTCAGCAAAGCCTTGACATTGAATGTATAGACTTCAGCATCCCTATTGTACAGACTTCATAACTGAAAGGGTGTGGAGTGTACACACTTCAGCAAAGCCTTGGCATCGAATGTACAGACTTCAGCATCCCAATTGTACAGACTTCACAAAGCTGAAAGGGTGAGCAGTGTACAGACGTCAAACTGTACAGACTTTAGCATAGCCTCGACATAGAATGTATAGACTTCAGCATAATGTTCAGACTTCAACAATGTACAGACTTCAACAATGTACAGACTTCAAACTATACAGACTTCACAAAGCTGAAAGGGTGTGGAGTGTACATACTTCAGCAAAGCTTTGGCATAGAATGTATAAACTTCAGCATCCCAACTATACAGACTTCACAAAGCTGATACATCACAATGTACAGACCTTCACCGTCTCCAGCAGCGAACGGGCTTTAACAGCACAATGTTCAAACTTCAACAATGTACAGACTTCCTCACAGTGTACAGACTTCTTCACAATGTATAGGGTCTTCACATTGTACAGACTTCATAATGTGTAGTGTATAGACTCACTCTTTGGGTTTGTAGATCTGTAGATCTAACTTCTTTCATGCTGCAATCTGTACATGTTCAAGGGTATGCCCCGATGATCCTATATTCATTTCAAAATCAATAAAATTCCATGGCCACAGTGTTAGTTGGGGGAGTGAGAACACTATCCCTTGCTGGGGGATGGTGCACTCGACTGGACATTAACTCTGTTGGTCGGTGATTTTTTTAAAAAAATATATATGGTGGCTAAATTAAGGTCTGCGGGATATCCAAAATTAGGCACCTACAAATGCCTCTATGGAACACCCTTTTTGCAAGGGAGCCTGGCGGACTGATAAATAGGTGTTTCGGAAAACACAAGCCTAATTTGTATGTCCCGCTCAAGGAAATTGTTGAGCTGAGGGTAAGCCTCACATGGGAACGGATAAGCACAATGGGTAAAAGGTCAAAGGAGTAAGAAGGAAAAGGAATTGCAAGGGCTTGTATCAGCAGTCTAAGGGACCCGCAGGCAATCACAATGGGACTTGGGCAGACTCCAGGATGCATCACAATCCGCCCCTAGGAGATATAAGACACCCAAAATAAGGATAAGTAAAAATAGGACAGAGGGAACGGCTTCTGACTCACATGTTCATGGCAAACACATGCAAAACACACTCTTAACTATTAGAATTGGAGTGGAATAGGGTAGTCAACAACATATAAGTTCGGCGGATTTGAAGATCGCAAATGATTGATAAGGGGGGTAGAGGGCAGCCGGTAGTTGGCCCTTCTTCTCACCTTTCTCTTTTTGCTGCATACATGTATGCCATGCTTTGATAAATGCATTTTTTTTGTCGATGCAATAAAAAGGGACCTATATGATGCATCCTGGGTTTAAAAGGAAAAAAACATAACTAATGATACCTGGAGGGTTTATTTGTCTAGTCCTGGGAACGGTTTGGTCAAGAGTTTGGGAAGTTTGTCATCCCGACTTAGTAACAAACCCGTGTTGTGACCCCTCAGTGTTGATGATGTTGACAATAAATTTTATTTCATTGGCAACAACTTGTTTTGATTGATTGGCAACTGTTCTTATTTTGATGAAATTATTTTTATCAGGTTGTCTGTGTACCTAATGCAGTCAGAGTCTATACTGTCGTGCACACACCCACAGGTCTACATTGCATTGCAGCACGAACATAGAGTCCATACATTTCATTGTGTAGTCTGGACAGTTGTGGGTCGACGCTCCCTTCTGATGGGTCGACGCCCCCTTTGTTTTCTAAGTCCACACATTGTGCATTCTGACTTGAAGTCTATACAACGCTGCATTGGCCAAGTCTAGACACTGCATTGTTGATTGTTGGCAAAGTCTGCACATTCTGCAGCTCAACGTCTGCATGCATGAAGTCTATACACTGCATGGCTCGCACAGCTGCAAGTCCACACATTGCATTCCTAGCAGACCAGCAAGTCTATACACTATAGGGTCAAGCCCAAAGTCTAGACATTGCTGCATTGCTTACATTTCAGAGTCTATACATCGTTCATGCATGTGCACAGTTCGTGGACAAAGTCTGTACATCGCAGCATGTATTCATTGTCAAAGTCTATACAGACTTCAGCGTCTCGTTCATGCATTGTTTGTGAAGTTTGTACATTAGTCTGTGTCTCATGCATCGTCTATGCAAGTCCATACATTGCATTCAAAGTCTGTACATAGTTCGTCTCAGCCACCGTCTCATTCAGCGTCTCACGCTTACAAAGTCTATACACTGGTCGGTGGAAGCATGTCTCTACATTCGACTGTTCAGCCTGTGACTAAGTCTCTGTACAGCCAGGGAGACTGTTAAGTCTATACATTCATTCACTGTAGCTTGCACTGGGTAAAGTCTATACATCCTCTAGCTGGAACTGTGCAAGTCTGTACATCGCTGCTTTGCCAAAGTCTGTACATTGGCATCTTTTCTTCGTTGCACTTCCAAGTCTATACATTGGGACTTTTACCTACGCTCTGTTCAGCAAGTCTATACAGTGGTTGCTTTACCGACGTTGCCTTGCCAAAGTCTACACATTGTGAATTTCCAAGTCTGTACAGACTTTACCTTGTTCAAGTCTGTACATCATCCAGTTATCTTTGGCATGTCTACACACTGGAAGTCCATACAGTCAACTGCTTTGCTTTGTGCTAGTGTGTACAGAGTTTCTCTTGGCATGAAGTTTGTACATCGTCTTAGCATTATAAAGTCTGTACATTGTGGATGTCCTTACACTCGATTGCCTTGCCTTGGTCAAGCCTGTACAGAGTTTCTTCAGCTAAGTATATACATTGCTTCACGACGTGAAGTCTATACATGTTTTGTTGGCAATTCTTCACATCGTGAAGTCTATACACTTAACTCCTTCACACTTCAGGAAGTCTGTACATCCTCCAATGCATTGCATGCATCGTTCATGGAGTCTGTACATTGAGTGAAGTCTGGTGAAGTCTGTACAGCGGCTGCTTCACATCTGAAGTCTGTACATTGCATTTGCACTCACAACGTCTTCACACTTGAAGTCCATACATCGTCAGTTGTCTGTCAAGTCTTCATACTGCTTAAGTCTGTACAGCGGATGCTTCACATAGATGAAGTCTATACATTGAGCAGAGTCTGTACACTGCATTCGAATTCACAAGTCCATACAATGCAGTCTATACAATGCAGTTCATCTTATAAGTCTGTACAGAGTTCTTCACTTAATCTGATAATCCTATAATTTGTCTGACAGGGATCTGCTACTGAGATTGCTGACATGGCTCGTGATCCCAGGAGGACGAGGTGATCAGGTGCTGCCATATGGATGGAATTGCCTCGGTTCTGGCAAATTCTCTGGGCGGGAAATGTGGAAGACACGCACCCTCATCCACCTACTGATAGTATATAATGAAGCCTTCATCTTCAGATGGAGGCAGATTGACTGAAGAGAAGAAAAGTATATACAGCAGAGAGCCATCGATCCACAGTGAGAAGAAGAAAAAGAGAGAAGAGAAGAGAGAAGAGATGTGTTGAGAGAGTGAAATTGAGAGAGTTTAGATTGAGAGCTGCTCTTATTGTAACTCAGTCTCTTGGTTCAGAAACCAGAGCTGAGGCTTGCTCATTCCGAGCTACATTCCCATTTGGGTTTTCTTTTTCATTTTGCTTCTGCATTTTTATTTCCGAACTCTTGTTTCTTCAAGCTGTGAGGCAGCATTGTAGTGGAGGTCTCCACTGGACAGGTGAAGCTGTAATCCTCAGCAGGCGAGACTTGGTCTCGGACGGCTAAGCTGTATTGCCCAGCTGTTGCAGAGGGTGTTCCTCTGGTCGGGATAAGCTGTAAGCCCCAGCCGTTGTTGGCAAGCTGTAGTGCTCAGCAGATTGAAGCTGTGTATCAGCAGTAATCCACCTTCGAGTTGAATGTGGGGTGGACGTAGGTCGGATTGACCGAACCACCTAAAAGTCTTTGTGCCTTTCGTGTGTTTGCTTGTCTGTTTAGTAGATCTTGTTTCCATCATTCGGTGCTTTGATTGTGGTTGTCCAGTGTTCTTTTAATTCCGCATTTGAATCTAGGCATAATTTTTAATTAGCCTGTTGATCTATTCACCCCCCCTCTAGATCTACATTCTGTGGTGAAAGAGCCTTCCATCTAACTCCAACAATTGGTATCAGAGCCATACTCTTCTACAGGGACTCATCGCTCGAAGAGGATAGGCAGAGATGGATGCTTGAGGGATGATAGCTGAAGGTCACTCAACCACCAAGCCCCCATTCTTTGATGGATCTAACTACGCATACTGGAAGAATCGTATGCAAGTGTTTCTAAGGGCTAAAGATTACGAGATCTGGAAGGTTGTTAGCAAGGGACCTTATGAGCTGTCCCCGAATGAAGATGTCTGGACCAAGGAGAAGATCAGAAGGTCCACGCTGAATTGGAGTGCCATAAACGCCATCCAGTGCTCTCGGCACCCTACTGAATTCTCCCGTGTGTCAGCGTACACTTCAGCCAAGGAGATGTGGGATGCACTGGAAGTTATCCATGAAGGGACTTCTCAAGTCAGGGAGAAGAAGGCTAATTTCCTAGTGTCTGAGTATGAAGCCTTCAAGATGAAGCCAAACGAGACCATCAAAGAAATGTATGCTCGACTGACGATCATCACCAATGGTCTAAGAGGTCTCGGGAAACCTCTGACAGAATATGATTTAGTAAGGAAGATACTTCGGTCCTTGACTCATGCCTGGCATACGAAAGCTACTGTGATGGAGGAGTCATGGGACTTACGCAATACAAGAGCTGATGAGCTAATTGGGTCGCTGATGGCATATGAAATTAATATGCCAATGATAGAAGAAGCTGAAAGGAAGAAGAAGCCGATAGCGCTGAAGGCTGGTTCCAGCAAATCCAGCTCCAGTAGTTCTTCATCATCAGAGGAGAGCCCGAATGAAGAAGAAGATATGACTCGTTCTGAGATGGCCATGATGACCAGAGAGTTCAGGCGATTTCTCAGAAAAGGAGCAGGACGATTCGGCCAAAAGAAATACAGTGGCGGCCGAAGGGACAAAAGGTATAAACACAACCCTGCAAAGAAAACTGAAACTAACACTTGTTATCAATGCAGGAAACCAGGCCATCTGAAAGCTGATTGTCCAGATAATCAAAAATATAAGGACAAGTCAAAGAGAAGGAACACGAAAGGGAAAGCAATGGTGAGTACCTGGAGTGATGAAGATGAAGGCTCCCTGAGCAACACTTCAGACAGTGAAGCCGAATCTGAGAAGCCCATTTGTCTTATGGCAACAAGCTCAGAAGATAGAGAAGAGGACTCAGATGAGGTAATCACTAGATTTGAAAATTTTACTATCGCTGATTGGGTAGATGCCTACCATGATATAGCTGATAGAGCTGATGATATTAGAAAAGAAAACAGGCATCTGAGAAGAAAGATCAATTCCATGCAAAATGATAAAACTCTAACTGATAAAATTGCATGTTTAGAATCTGAGAATAAAAATATGAAACTCACATGTTCTGAAGTAGATGAAATCAAAAATGAGTTAAAAGCTTCTAGGGAAGAGAATGTGAGGCTTGAAAATGAAATTGATGAATGGAAGCTGAAAATTCAGAAATGTGAGAGTGAAGTAAAAATTGTTTCTGAAAAATATGAAGCTGTCCTCAATGTAAATAATGAACTGAAAAAGTCTATTGATGAAATTCAGAAAGACAATGAGGATAAACTGAGAACCATTGAGAAAATGACCCAAGGAACAGATAACTTAAATGCTTTGTTAGGGTCAAAGGTAAATTTCAGAAAAGAGTGCCTAGGATTTAATTCAAGTGCAACGAAAACCTTTGGAATGAAAACTATTTCATTTGTTGCACAAAAAGAAAAAGGACCTCTAATTAGCATGAATCCAAACAATTCAATGAACAAAAATGCTAATCTGAAAAAGACCAGTGCTGAGGAGAAGGGCAAACAAAAAGTCAGTGAGCCTAGTAGAGCTAGCACATCAAAGCAAAATCCAAAGGGTCAATCTCAGGTTAGGGGTCAAGCTACCCAGTCTTATAAACACCAAGAGAAGGTAACCAAGTCTCCACCATCACCTCCACCTCTGAAGAAGATCCAAAACAAACCTATGAATAGGTCAGCAGGGTCCAAGGTGCAGGGGAGACAGAATGCTGCTAAGAGTCAACCCAATCATTTCTACCAACCCAAAGTTCAGACCCATTACAATGCACAGTCAACCTATTTCAATAGGTCAGGTTGGACTAGAACTCCGGGGAGGCATACAGGTCTTGCATATCAGGCTGCTCAATATCAAAGACCTTACACTAGAAATTGGGTTAATGGGTATGGTTATTGGACACCTAGGAACCAACATTTCCACAGCCAGCCCAGGAACTATTATGGCCACAATTCCATGAATGCAACCTGGCCAAGGCACTGGCAAAGAAACAACAATGTTAATAATCATGTTGGTGCAAATAAGAAGAAAAATAACAAAAAGAAGAGGAACAACAACAGAAGAAAACCTGTAGGATCCACTGAACAAAATACATTTAAACAAATGTGGATTCCTAAAAGCCTACTTTCTTGCTTTGCTTCTACCTCTTCTGTTATGGAGCCCAATCAGTCTTGGGTTCCAAACCTCTCTACCTAATTGTGTATGCAGGTATGCCTGGCAGCCAAGAGCAACTTTTGGTACTTGGATAGTGGCTGCTCCAGGCATATGACAAGAGATAAGGCCAAGTTCTGCATGCTGAGCGAGAAGCTAGGAGGCCTTGTCACCTTTGGAAGCAACACAAAGGGTAGGATTATTGGATCAGGTAAGGTAGGTAAGTGTTCTACCTGCTGCATTGATGATGTTATGCTGGTTGAAGGGTTAGCTTATAATTTACTTAGTATCAGCCAGTTGTGTGATAAAGGATATAAGGTTTTATTTGATTCACAATGCTGCAAAGTTTTTGAACCTGATTCTGAAATTGTCAAATTTTCTGGAAAAAGAATAAATAATACATACATGATAGATTTAGATGACATTCAACATACTAACCTTTGCCTTACTGCCAGTAGAGAAGACTTAGCATTTTTATGGCATCGTAGGTTAGGTCATGCTAGTTACACTATTTTGCATAAACTGAATAAGCATGGCATGGTTAGAGGACTTCCTGAAGTTTCCTTCAAAAAGGAAAATAAAATCTGTGATGCATGCACTCAATCAAAGATAACTAGAAAGTCATTTAAGTCTAGAACTGAAAATCTATCTTCTAAACCCTATGAGCTGATACACATGGACATTTTTGGGCCAACCAGATCTGTTAGCTTATCAGGGAGGAAGTATGGGTTTGTCATGGTAGATGACTTTTCTAGGTATACTTGGGTCTATTTCTTATCTCATAAGAGTGATGCATTTTCAGAATTTCAGGAGTTCTATGTTAAAATAAATCAAAAAATTGAAAACATTTTGACTGATCATGGAGGTGAGTTTGAAAACTCACAGTTTGATGAATTCTGCAGGTCAAATGGAATCAACCATAGGTACTCCTCACCAAGGACATTTGAGCAGAATGGAGTTGTGGAGAGAAGGAACAGAACCCTAGTGGAGATGGGTCATACACTCCTTGTAGAAGGTGGTCTACCTAGGAAATTCTGGGCTGAAGCAGTGAACACTGCTTGTTATGTAATTAACAGAGCCATGGTAAGACCTTCTACCCAGCAAACACCATATGAGATCTTAAAGGGTAAGAAACCTTCTATTGCCCACTTCAAGGTTTTTAGATGTAAATGTTTCATTCATATAAATGATAAAAAAGACCTTGATAAATTTGAACCTAAAGGTGAACCAGGAATTTTTCTTGGTTATTCTAAAAACACCCGAGCATATAGAGTGTACAATCTGAATTCTAAAACTGTTGAAGAATCTCCACACATAGTTTTTGATGAATCCTTGATAAATACTAATGTTGGTAACTGCAGGAATGAAGAAGGTGGTGATATTCTGAAGGAAGGAGATCCTGCAGATAAATCCGAGGATGAAGAAGGACATAAAGAGCTTGATGAAGAAGAGCCTACAGTTCAGGGGGAGGTAAATCAAACTCATGATAATCCAATTGTAAACATAAGATATCTTAAGGATCATCCTGTAGATAATGTAATTGGAAATCTGCATGACCCCCCTAGGACTATAGGCCACTTGAGAATTCAACATGAATTGAATGCTTATGCTTTTGTTTCAAATATAGAACCCAAGTCCATTGACTGTGCTCTCCAAGATATGCATTGGATTAATGCCATGCATGAGGAGCTTAATCAATTTGACAGGAATAAGGTGTGGCAATTGGTTCCACCTCCTGATCATGAAACAGTCATAGGGACTAAATGGGTGTTTAGAAATAAAACTGATGAATCAGGGAATGTCATTAAAAATAAAGTCAGACTTGTAGCTCAGGGGTACAATCAGGAATTTGGAATAGACTTTGAAGAGTCTTTTGCCCCTGTAGCTAGGTTAGAAGCAATCAGAATATTATTGGCTTATGCATGCTCCCTAGGTATAAATCTTCAGCAGATGGATGTGAAATCTGCTTTCCTAAATGGGGAAATTAGTGAGGATGTCTATGTGAGACAGCCTCCTGGGTTTGAATGTTTAGATTTCCCTAATCATGTTTACAAACTCAATAAAGCTCTTTATGGTTTAAAGCAAGCTCCTAGAGCTTGGTATGACAGGTTGAGTAAGTTCCTCACCGACAAGAATTTCACAAGAGGTATAGTTGATCAAACATTGTTTACCAAAGTGAGTCATTCAAATATTCTTATTATTCAGATTTATGTGGATGACATTGTGTTTGGGTCAACTAACCCCAAATTGTGTGAGGAATTCTCTCAGATAATGACTAATGAGTTTGAAATGAGCTCAATGGGCGAGCTCAAACTATTTCTTGGACTGTAGGTTACACAATCAGAGGATGGCACTTTCATCTCTCAGTCCAAGTACGTAAAGAATTTATTGAAGAAGTACAAAATGGACAACCTCAAGGAAATAGCTGCTCTAATGGGTACCTCAACCAGTTTGGATGAAGATCCTAAAGGTAAACCAGTGGACCAAAGGCTATATAGAGCTATGATCGGATCCCTTCTTTACCTTACAGCATCTAGGCCTGATATTCAATTTGCAGTGTGTTTATGCTCTAGGTTTCAAGCTAGTCCTAAAGAATCTCATCTTAAGGCTGTGAAGAGGATTTTTAGATATTTACTAGGCACCCAACAGCTATGTCTTTGGTATCCTGCTAAGTGTGAGTTAGATCTTCTCGCCTACACTGATGCAGACTATGTTGGATGTCGAGTAGATAGAAAGAGCACTAGTGGCTATTGCCAATTCCTTGGTGGCTGTCTAGTATCTTGGGCATCTAAAAAGCAGCACACTGTAGCCTTGTCTACAGCTGAGGCTGAATATGTTGCTGCAGGTAATTGTGCTGCCCAAGTACTATGGATCAAGCACCAACTAGATGATTATCAGATAAAACTGGAATACATTCCAATTTTATGTGATAATACTAGTGCCATATGCCTTGCTAAAAATCCTGTTCACCATTCAAGGACTAAGCATATAGAGATAAAACATCATTTTCTGAGAGATGCTGTGAATAAAAAGAAAATCGAACTGAATTTCATTGAAACATACAAACAAATTGCTGATATCTTTACTAAGCCACTTGGAAATGAAAAGTTTAAATTTCTTAGAAGAGAACTTGGCTTGTGTAAGTTTCAGCATGATGAATAAAATTTTCAGCTGTTTTGAATACAATCTCTGATTTGGACCTACATCTGATAGACTGTATAAAACTTTGTGAAGGTTGATTGGTGCAACAGACTCATGATCATGCATGACACTCATATTGTTTTCTCATGATCATCACTGCATATCATTTAGTCAGTAATGTGTCTAAAATCACATGCATATAGAACTATTTTGCACTACATTTCTCTGCATAACCCTAGTAGTCACATTGCATGATAGTACAGTCTGAATAAGCATGAACTTCAAAAATCATTTGATCAGTCATCTTTTACAAAAATTGCATGCATATAGACAGGGGGAGTCTTGTCAGAATTTCATGGTGAACTGCTGCGTCGACGCTGCTATAATGTGGCGTTGACGCAGTGAACTAGATCTGTGAATGTCTCTGTTTCATTATTCTGATGAGTTGACGCTGCAATAGCGTGGAGTCGACGCACTGACACTATCTCAGTGTTTTATACTGTTGCCTCTTCAACTGATGCGTAGACGCCTTGAACTCCCAGCGTCGACTCTGTCTATTCATCCTTGACTCTGAATGATTGAGTCTGACAGTATGGCAATCTTTTAATCAGTTCTAATATTAAGCAATAGAAAACAGACCTCTTCCCTCATAAGAACTGTAATTACTTAAAGACTGACTTAATAGTTTAAATTTTATAACCTTTAGAGTTGAAAGACTACAATCAGTAAATAAGGATGTTGAAAATTGATAAAGCACTCAACCCTCATCTTATTTCATGTCAGACAAAGTTAATTATATCTGAAATCTGAAAACTCATCTGAAATCATGTTAGAGAAACTAAGTATGTGTATTGTCCTTAAACAAGTCATTCTGAAACAAATAAAGGACAGCTAAGAAAGATATTGAAAAACATTGAAAATAAATTGAAAAATAGCATTGGCAGAGCAATGACTGGTAAATCACTGAGAAACTGAGTGATCCATCAAAGAAGTGGAAAACACTCATGTCATGAGGTGTATCAGCTATCTCTGTATAAAATGGTCAAAATAGTAGGGTGGTTTCATTGAGTATCTGGGGGTAACTGGCGTCTGATAAACATGTACCCTCAAGCAAAAAGATGTAAATCACTTATATTGAGTTTGATCATAGCAGAATGGTCCATCATGTTGAGTATCTAGGGGTATTGGCGTCTGATAAACGTATACCCTTAAGCAAAAAGACAAATGGTACATGACTACCCAAAATGAACTCATATTGATAAATGCATTGCAGCATGAACATAGAGTCCATACATTTCATTGTGTAGTCTGGACAGTTGTGGGTCGACGCTCCCTTCTGATGGGTCGACGCCCCCTTTGTTTTCCAAGTCTACACTTTGTGCATTCTGACTTGAAGTCTATACAACGCTGCATTGGCCAAGTCTATACACTGCATTGTTGATTGTTGGCAAAGTCTGCACATTCTGCAGCTCAACGTCTGCATGCATGAAGTCTATACATCGCATGGCTCGCATAGCTGCAAGTCCACACATTGCATTCCTAGCAGACCAGCAAGTCTATACACTACAAGGTAAAGCCCAAAGTCTAGACATTGCTGCATTGCTTGCATTTCAGAGTCTATACATCATTCATGCATGTGCACAGTTCGTGGACAAAGTCTGTACATCGCAGCATGTATTCATTGTTAAAGTCTATACAGACTTCAGCGTCTCGTTCATGCATTGTTTGTGAAGTCTGTACATTAGTATGTGTCTCATGCATCGTCTATGCAAGTCCATACCTTGCATTCAAAGTCTGTTCAGTGTTCGTCTCAGCCACCGTCTCATTCAGCGTCTCACGCTTACAAAGTCTATACACTGGTCGGTGGAAGCATGTCTCTACATTCGACTGTTCAGCCTGTGACTAAGTCTCTGTACAGCCAGGGAGACTGTTAAGTCTATACATTCATTCACTGTAGCTTGCACTGGGTAAAGTCTATACATCCTCTAGCTGGAACTGTGCAAGTCTGTACATCGCTGCTTTGCCAAAGTCTGTACATTGGCATCTTTTCTTCGTTGCACTTCCAAGTCTATACATTGGGACTTTTACCTACGCTCTGTTCAGCAAGTCTATACAGTGGTTACTTTACCGACGTTGCCTTGCCAAAGTCTACACATTGTGAATTTCCAAGTCTGTACAGACTTTACCTTGTTCAAGTCTGTACATCGTCCAGTTATCTTTGGCATGTCTACACACTCGAAGTCCATACAGTCAACTGCTTTGCTTTGAGCTAGTGTGTACAGAGTTTCTCTTGGCATGAAGTCTGTACATCATCTTAGCATTATAAAGTCTGTACATTGTGGATGTCCTTACACTCGATTGCCTTGCCTTGGTCAAGCCTGTACAGAGTTTCTTCAGCTATGTATATACATTGCTTCACGACGTGAAGTCTATACATGTTTTGTTGGCAAGTCTTCACATCGTGAAGTCTATACACTCAACTCCTTCACACTTCAGGAAGTCTGTACATCCTCCAATGCATTGCATGCATCTTTCGTGGAGTCTGTACATTGAGTGAAGTCTGGTGAAGTCTGTACAGCGGCTGCTTCACATCTGAAGTCTGTACATTGCATTTGCACTCACAACGTCTTCACACTTGAAGTCCATACATCGTCAGTTGTCTGTCAAGTCTTCATACTGCTTAAGTCTGTATAGTGGATGCTTCACATAGATGAAGTCTATACATTGAGCAGAGTCTGTACACTGCATTCGAATTCACAAGTCCATACAATGCAGTCTATACAATGCAGTTCATCTTATAAGTCTGTACAGAGTTCTTCACTTAATCTGATAATCCTATAATTTGTCTGACAGGGATCTGCTACTGAGATTGCTGACATGGCTCGTGATCCTAGGAGGACGAGGTGATCAGGTGCTGCCATGTGGATGGAATTGCCTCGGTTCTGGCGAATTCTCTGGGCGGGAAATGTGGAAGACACGTGCCCTCATCCACCTGCTGATAGTATATAATGAAGCCTTCATCTTCAGATGGAGGCAGATCGACTGAAGAGAAGAAAAGTATATACAGCAGAGAGCCATCGATCCACAGTGAGAAGAAAGAAAATAGAGAAGAAGAAAAAGAGAGAAGAGAAGAGAGAAGAGATGTGTTGAGAGAGTGAAATTGAGAGAGTTTAGATTGAGAGCTGCTCTTATTGTAACTCAGTCTCTTGGTTCAGAAACCAGAGCTGAGGCTTGCTCACTCCGAGCTACATTCCCATTTGGGTTTTCTTTTTCATTTTGCTTCTGCATTTTTATTTCCGAACTCTTGTTTCTTCAAGCTGTGAGGCAGCATTGCAGTAGAGGTCTCCACTGGACAGGTGAAGCTGTAATCCTCAGCAGGCGAGACTTGGTCTCGGACGGCTAAGCTGTATTGCCCAGCTGTTGCAGAGGGTGTTCCTCAGGTCGGGATAAGCTGTAAGCCCCAGCCGTTGTTGGCAAGCTGTAGTGCCTAGCATATTGAAGCTGTGTATCAGCAGTAATCCACATTCGAGTTGAATGTGGGGTGGACGTAGGTCGGATTGACCGAACCACCTAAAAGTCTTTGTGCCTTTCGTGTGTTTGCTTGTCTGTTTAGCAGATCTTGTTTCCATCATTCGGTGCTTTGACTGTGGTTGTCTAGTGTTCTTTTAATTCCGCATTTGAATCTAGGCATAATTTTTAATTAGCCTGTTGATCTATTCACCCCCCCTCTAGATCCACATTCTGTGGGGAAAGAGGCTTCCATCTAACTCCAACAACCCGGTCGAGAATCTTGGGGGATCTGTTTTCCCATTTTGTACTGGTTCAGTCGAGAATTTCGAAAGTCCATCATCCCGTAGTTTGTGAGGAACCAGATGGCCATCGAATAATTTAAGGACCATAAACCCCTCATGGTTTTTATTAGAGAGGAACTCAGAGTTTATGTGCCCAAAGTTATTAGCTTCAGGGATCAGCATATTTATATGTATAATGCATAGATATATAGCTGAAGATGGCGATGTCATACGAACTACGTCTCCAACATGCGATCTGTAGCTGCATGAACACACGTTAGCAAGGTTCACCAATAATCGAAAGAGTGAGAAAACACAAATTGCCATTCGGGTGGAAGGGGTGATAAAAACAACAGAGTTGGCATCATTCTCGACCTTGTATAAAGCCTAATGGTCCCAATGAGTCCTGCAGGATTGATCAGAATGAGATCATAGGTACGGTCTCAGAATTGATCATCCCGATGGTGGGGGAATCTAGAGCTGATGTGATCTTCCGCACACATCCGTTTTCACTAGGAGTGCTTGGTTAGGGAAAGGAAGGGGAAAGAAAGATCATACTTTATAGGAAAGCTAACTGTGCACCGGAGCCGATATACGTCGTGGACCCATTTGTCCAACCAGGGGGTATTTCGTGCCAATAGTTTGATTGGAAAGCAAGAACATGAAAATTATAACCAAATAGTTGTCATAAAAGATGATGAGAGCGAAGGATTCCATTAGCTTTTGACTCTAGTTGAAGTATTGGGCTGGCAGAAACTCAATATTACCAGAAGGATTTATGCTAGATTAAGGAATAAAAGATGGATGACCAAAATGAGCAACTGCTCATAGGGGAATGAAGGCAGCCAGGGAACTGGCTGTTCTCAAGGATTAGGCGGCCACCCATATGGCCCTTTTCAGAATGCATGGGTGGCCAGCGATCTGGCCATCTAGCTACTCCGACTTTTACATTTGCAGAAGAGTCCAACCTTGCTGGGACTCTGTTGTTTCTTATTAGGAAGAATGTGAACGATGGGGAAATGATGCATTTGGTGGAGATGAAAGGCAAGATGGCTTCCTCATCCTCTCGACCAATAGGGAACTCCGTTCGAGGGCCTAGAGTGCTCTCCGACTTGGAAGGACATCTGAGCCAGCTCGTGAACGAGAACAAAGTGCGTTGCATGACATGTATTCTATTTATATTTGGGGAGTCAGTACTGATTTTTATTCTTTATTCTTTTCCTTTCTCTCAGCCCATCCCGACCTTCCCGGGGGCTCGACATACGGGGCGGTATGCGTGGCTGTCAAATTTGATGGAGGCTATCACACTCGACATGAGGGTCCTCATGCACCAATGGCACTTGACACGCCCAGTCATCATGGCGAAGCGATTCAGCTGCATGAAATGTAACAGGGAAGCCCTAGGCACGCTCCTGGAGTTATGGCATCCAGGGCCTCACACCTTTATGTTTCTAGAGTTCGAGGTGTTAGTGTTACTGGAAGAGATCGACCTTCTCTTTCAATGAAGTGACTTGGACGCGGGAGATCTACTGGGCCTCCCTCCGTGGGAGGAGATCTTGGCCGATATCGTACATGACAAACATGAAGTTTGTTGAATGACAGATCAATGAGGGATCTGGTGAGGACACCAGAGCTAGAGTACGGCTCGACTCAGCGAGCCGCCGATATCGGACACGTAGCACGACTCGGTCGACGTCGATGTCTTTATGGCTGGGGGACAGTCTGGAGTCTCCACCGGAGCCTTGATACTTTAGTACGTATTTTTATACATATTTATATTTTATATGTATTTGGTCGTATTTGGTGTGTATTTGGTATGTATTTGGGTTACATTTTGGTTTGTATTATTTTAGGTTTTATATTGGGTCAATGGGAGAATATTGACCAAGTATTTTATGTTTTTGGTTTATTTTGGTCCAAGGGGGGATTAATATGGTCCAAGGGGATTAAAATAACAAAGCCCCTTAGTTTGACTTGGAGGGAGGGGTGCCCCCTTGTTTGTCCCCATGTGGGGATTTGTTTAGTGTTTTTTATTCTCCCTTCCCCATTATGCCCCCTTGACCAAGGGCTTCTTATGTCATTTGTCCTAGGTCTAGGGTTTAGTATTTAATGTCTCTTGTGTCATTTGGATAAAATTTAATGATGAATTATATGTGAATTTGGCCAAGGGGTGCACCTCCCTCTCTCCCCCTTCTTCTTGTTCTTCCTCTTCCTCTTCCTTGCTGCATCAGATCTAGGGTTGAAACCCTAATATTTCGGAGTGATCTTCCTCTCCTTCTCTTCCTCTATCTACTGCAATCGATCATCGCCACCGCCGCCTCCGTTCGTGCCGCCATCAAGCCACCACAACCCGGCTTCCACCATGCTGTCCTGAATTTCAGGATTCCTGGACAAAAGCTCAGTAAAAAGGTTGGTACCAAAGATCCGATCGTCGGATCGTCCTCATCTTTTGAGGGCTTCTTCCCCCAGTTCTTCCCCACTCCCAATTTAAATTTCACAAAGATCAGAGTCCGTTTAGGTCCCCTCCCAGTCATTTGTTTTCCCTTATCACAATCTGCATGTGTGCAGACCTGCGAGGTAGTCTGTTGGTGGTCAAATTTTCCACCCCCTCAAACGTTGTCAGAAAAATACAAAAAAAAATATGGCGTGATCATCTCCTCCCCCCCTCCCTCCACAAAACTCCCCAAGACCTAGATCCTCCATTTGATTTTTGATCAAACCCCTTAAACAGGCAGATCCCGTTCTGCCCCGTTAGTTCTGTATTCCAAGCCATCATCAGTCAGCATGTTGCAGGAATTTTCATTTCTGATCCAGCCTTTGGATGGATCTGAAATTCTAGTATATTGAAGATCTCTTACTGCTCTTTGCAACGGCACTAATTTCTTCCCGATCCGACATCGGATCAGGGCGTGGCATCCGTTTTCATGGAGGCGCACATTTCTGCTCCGAGACTGGCCAGCAAAAAGGGGTTGTCGGATAAATCCCAAGGAAATACGCCGGGGTAGCTTCAGCGACCGCCACTCCAGGGGGTCGACCAGGGACCCTCCGCCTTCGTCCCGGTGAACCGCTGCCTTTAAAAACCCTCCAAAAGTCGATGTCCCTTTGGGTGTCCCTGTTCGCTGTCCTGTCGGACAGCAATTCGCAGAACCGGAGCCGCTACTCGCCACCGCCCAGAACCTGCCACCTTGCAGCCCGCCAACCCAAGTTCGGTGCTCCCGGCACCATTGTGTATCCCTTTACCTCCCTGTGTGGAGTGGACCGTAAAATCTTTACTGTAACTAAAATTTTACCATTATACCGGGAGTTACGGACTTGGCTGGGACGTCTTCCCCACGTCCCGAGCGTGGAGGTACACTTGCTTCCCTCTTTGTCTTACTTGCTTAGTCGTATAAGTTCTTAATGCCGCTGTATGTGAGTTAGTAATTTCCTAGCTAGTTAAATTTAGTCACCGCTGTGAGTTGTGAGTGCGAGACCAGTCCCATGACTCAGTCCGAGCACGAGAGTGAGCTGACCACCCGAGACTCAAAGCCAGTTACCCAACCGTGCAGATCGTCATGTTTCCCTCGCCGGGGATGACCGTGAGTTTAGCGCTTCTTGTTTGGGGTATGTTCACCTCTTTTGGAGCTCTTTAGGTGCCGCGTTGTTGTGTTGTTGTTGGTCGCGTCGTCTCTTTAGTTGCGTCATCTTATAGAGTCCAAGGTTCGCAATAAGTCCGAGTCGAGTCTCATTGTCGTCCTGCATCAGGATCTTGGTTCATCGTTTAGCTCAATGGATACTTGACCTGATCAGCCAGTGGTAGGAGGTTGATATAGGGACTGACTCTGTGCCTCGGTGGGGCATTGCTCTTCTCGACGTCAGGGGATGTGCTGACGCAAGAGAAAGTGGGATTGTTGTCCCTCTTGTGGCAGGGGTTCTCTGTCTCTCAGGCTGTATTGTGGGTTGACTCAAATGAGCCTGGGAGGTACTACGATGGGTAGCCTCTACCTATTACAGCTATAGATAGAGGTGCACTTGTGCTTCGACTTCGATGACATGGTGACCATGGTCTTCCGTATCTTCGAAAGGAGTGCCCTGTATCTAGCTAGGGCAATCTTTAGGCCAAAGAATCAGGTAAGATGCTTGACAGCGCATTTGAAGGCTAGAGATGAGTGGCGATACTATCTGAACTTCATGCACGAGGAATAGTTCATCTTTGTCTCGATGATGCACCGACATTTAGAGTTCCGGGTCTACAATTTGCCAGATCGGGAGTTGTGGCAAGTTGGGGCCCATTATCTTATACCAGGCTCATCGCTGCCATCGCTAGGTGGGGATGCCGAGATGGATCCCAAGCCTGGCACTAAGTGATGATTTGATCATTCGACATTCCTTGGGAACTGAGGAAGATAAGAAACATCTTAGAAGATTAAATGGGCATGGAGGCGCCATGCCATCTTATCGAAAGCATGATTGGATGTAGGTGAAGACAAGGGAGACTTGATAGAGTACATAAACTATTTGAAGGAAATTCGCCTATCCGTGAATGAATTTTTCATGAGGCGTCGGGGTTAAAGTGAATGCGTCCTTTGTACTGATTGAGTACCAAGGATGTAATTTTTTTGAATATGAAAATGAAATAAGAGAATATAGTTTTTTTTTATGATTTTCAGGTGTTGTGTGATTTTTTTGTTTGTTTTCTAACTCAATCGAGAGGAAGGCCACATAGCCTAGACTCTATTCTGGGAAAATTTCTTGTGGGATCTAGGTGGCCACATTCCTGGCCGTTCAGGGGTGAGAGGCAACCAACCTTTTGGTTGCCTTGGCTCAGGAATGCGGCCACTGACCCGACCTTCTAAGGCACAGTACTTGTATAAGGGCCGTGTGTAGGCGCCAGAAATGCGGGCGGCGGGCGGAAATTACCCCCCTTCCCTCTCCCGCTAGGTGCTGTAGGGAAGCCTGCAATGCACGAGTTAGAAAATGAAAAATGAATTGATCACCAGAGGCTTATACCTGAGCCTCACAAGAGTGGATGATCACGTAAGGGTGCCTCAAGTAGGGAGTTTGTGGGGACCCGACTTCTCCATCCTCCGTTGACCAAGAGCGGAGAGCCCTGCGTAGTCCCAAAGTGCTGAAAGTCTTGCGAGCAATGTCAAAACCCAAGAACGCAAAAGAAATATGTTGATTAGAACTCTGGAGTGCAGTGAAAGTTTGAAACAATACACAGATGCAGAATAATGGTGGCGAGATTACCTGGGAAATGGTTGGGAAGGGGGGATGGCTGAGACTTTCGACCACCCGCGTTCCCAATTGTTTAAGTTTAAAACCTCTATAAGAAGGGATGTACAAGTTGCCTAAGATGTAATTAAAATGCGAGTGCATGAGGGTGTATGTAAACAAAAGCGATGGAGAGGCAGAAAGCAAACCAGGAGGCGGCCAAATTGTTGGCCGCCCAGAAGCTGAGGTGGCCTAATCGATGGCCGCCTGCCTTCCGAGTGGACACATGCTATGTAGCGCACGGAGAAGCTGAAGTGGTTTTCCCTTGATCTTGCTTCCTCTCCGAACACTTTCCTCCTCGAAGAACTCTCCCTCCGTCTGTCCCTTCCTTCGGCTCTTCCCTCTCGAGAGAAGCTCTCTGAAAATCTACTCACCTCTTGCCAATCCCTCCGATCCCCCCTTCTTCTCTCTGCCCCCTTCAAAGTTTTGTCCCTGGGACTCCCTTCTAGGGCTTCCAGATTCGTGCCTGGGGAGGTGGGTGACGAGGCCTTGAGTGGAGATCGAACGGGGCTCGTGGGAGGCGTGGGAAGCGGACGTGGGGCATGAACCTTTGACCAATGGTTGCAGGAAGGCGGCCAGATCACTACCCGTTCATAAGTTGAAGGTGGCCAGGGTCTTGGCCGCCCAACCCATGGGCTTCTCAACACCCAATCCTTCGATCAGGGCCCAATAATGAAAGGTGGGCTAGACTTAAAACGCGGAACGTTGATCAATCTGAGTAAAACGGCAACGTCACCAATATGATGGTCTAACTGGGGATCCATGGGATGTCCTCAATTAGGCATCTACAAATGCCCCTCCAGAATGCCCATTTTGCAGGGGAGCTCGGAGGACTGATAAATGGGTGTTTCGGTAAAGAAACAAGCCTAATTAGGACATCCCGCTCAAGGAGATTCTTAAGCAAAAATTGAGCTTCGCATTAGAATGGATAAGTATAATGTGATAAGATAGGTCATTCAAAAGGAGAGGAGGGAAAGCTAATCTATGAGGGCTTGTATCAATAGTCCAAGGGACCCCTCGGCAATCGCACGTGAGACTTGAGCGCACTCTGGGATGCATCGCAATCCGGCCCAAGGAGATACAACACACCTAAAACAAGAGTAAGTAAATAAATTAGGATAGGAGAAAATGAACTTCAAATCTTAGAATACTCATAACGATCGTACACAAAACACACTTTCGACTGATCGAATCGGAGTGGAATCACGTAGACTTGCTCATACGAGTTCAGCGGAATCGAAAAGCGTGGATAATCGGCGTGGGGAAGAGAAACCATGGGGAGGTCATAAGTACTCGTGCTGCCTTCTCAGTTTTTTTTACACAACACCCGAATGTCATGCATGCATGTACACATTTTTTGTTGTTGTTTTTGTTGTGTTGTAGCTAAAAGGGACCTACATGATGCATGCTGGGTTTAGAAAGGAAAACCTATCTAATGCATAACCAGAGGATTTATTTGCCTATCTTCGGGACAGTTCGGTCAAGAGTTTGAGAAGTCTGTCATCCTGGCTTAGCGATGAATGTGGTATGGAATCTTATGAAGATATGTTGTCCTACATTCGTTACTGAGCACGGTCGAGAGTTTGAGAAGTCCATCATCTCATTTCTGGGCCGCAGGCGGCCGTCAAATGGCTTAAAGAGCATAAACTCTTCACGATTTTTTTAGAGAGAAACTCAGAGTTTATGTGCTTGAAACTATCAGGCTTCAGGATCAACTATCTAAGAATGTAATAGTTGGTGACGACGTTACGCGATCCTCCGCTTGCTAATCTTGTCATCTGCAGCTGCATCAACAAACATTAGCCAAGTTCATACAGTAACACAATCTAGAAGATAACATATTGAATATAAATATAAATGTGAACTTGAACTATATCAAACATAAGGTTACTTAACATATTAGAGAAGTGGCCAAGACGACTGTGGTTTTGGTCGGTGGGAAACCAGGTTAGTGGCCATTTTGCCCTGATGGGCGGCCAGGTCTGTGGCCGCCTACCTCACCCAAGGCGGCCTGCGAGCTAGCCGCCTACCTGTTTGGGTTCCGTAAGTGCAGGGATCCCGAACAGAGTTGGACTCTTAGGCTTATGGTTATGGGGAGCTGGTGCCCCTTAGCAGTAGGCTTCAAGTTTCAAAGGAGATAGCAGTCACCGTCAGGGAGAGAGCTTCAGGATGGCGTCCTCTTCTTCCTCTCAACCTTCAGGGAGTGCCAAGCCCGGTGTGCTTTCTGAAATAAGGGGACAGCTCAGCCAACTCGTGAAGGATGCCCAGGTGAGTTAAAGAACCTATGTGTATTGAGATGCAGGAGGGTATAATCCAGAAACTAGTCCACTTTTCTTCTCCTCCTTTTCAGCCTATCCCGATCTTCCCAGGAGCTAGGCATGCCAGGCGCTATGGTTGGCTATACGACCTCCTGGAGACGATCACTCCCGACATGAGGGTCTTCATGCATTAGTGGCATTTGATACGCCTAGTCATTACGACGAAGAGGTTCGTCAGCATGAGGTGGAACTGGGAGGCCCTAGGCGCGCTGTTGGAGCTATGGCATCCGGAGACCCACACTTTTGTGTTCATAGAGTTCGAGGCCTTAGTGGTGGTGGAGGAGATTGACTTTCTTTTCCAGTGGGGCGACTTGGACACGAGACCTATTGGACCTCCCTCCCTGGGAGGAAGTCTTGGCCAAGATTGTTCGTGATAAGCGAGAGGTTTGACGAATGACAGACCAGTGAGGGGTCTTGATCGATCGCCTTGCCAGGTGGCTACAGGGCCAGATCAAGGACAGGTCAGCTGATGTAGATAGACTGATGCGGGGATTGACACTGTGTCTTGGCGGGGCATTGCTCTTCCCGATGTCAAGGGACATGCTGACACGGGAGAACGTCAGACCACTCACTCTCTTGTGGGAAGAACGCTCCCTATCCTAGGTCATGCTCGCTCATTTGTACTACGGGTTGACACAGATGAGCTTGGGCGGGACTGCCATGGGGAGCCTCTACTTGATGCAAGTGTGGATGGAGGTCCACACATGTTTTGACTTTTATGACACAGTGATGACTACCTCTCAGATCTTCGAGAAGAATGCCCTCTACTCAGCGAGGGCCATCTTTGGTCTTGAAGATCAGGTGATGTGCAAGACAGCTCATTTGAAGACCAGAGATGATTGGCGCGACTACCTGAACTTCCTGCCCGAGGATCAGTTCGTGTTTGTACCGATGATGCACCGACGCTTAGAGTTTCGAGTCCGTGACTCGCCGGATCGGGAGCTTTGGCTCGTCGGGGCTCGAGACTTAGTGTTGTACCAGGCCCATCATTGTCACCACTAGGTGGGCTTGCCCAGGCGGATCCCAGGGGCCGCCTTGCGGGGAGCTCTAATCACGAGGCGTCTCTTGGGGACCGACGAGGATAGGAGGGTACTTCGGAAGATCCGGCGACCGTGGAGATGTCACACCCAGAGATATGTAGCAGAATTAGGTCGGGAACATGAACAGTCGACAATATGCCTCAAGCTAGCAATATAATCAGAGTGCTAAACATTCACACATAAAAGAGGAATGTACCATATTTAATCAAAAATTCCAATCTTTATTAAATCATTACCAAAAGTACATTGACATTTGACTCTCTTGACATAGTGACGAACTAGACTCAATAAAAGAAAGATTACATCATTATCACTCTAAATAAGACACTACTAGGCTTCCCTCGGATCTTCATTCACTCTCGGACTCGCCACTTGAAAAGTCCGAATCCGACCCGCTAGAGTTTCCTGAAAAGATTGGAAAGTAGAAATGAGCACACTTGCCCAGTAGGTATCTTCATATCAACATGAAAGCAATGTTAAAGTAATTAACATTTTAGCTCAATGAAAGGTAATAATGTGAAGTGCGATAAAACACGTGATAAAATAGATATAAATCACAAGACAAATATGGAGATATGAGAATATGGGATCATGATCAAGCAAGATTGTAATGTGGCCTTTATGAATGAGAATGTACTAGCATGTACAAGAATGTACTTTTTATAAACATAAAGACTATGTTCTAGAAAGTCATGTAACAAGAATGTACTAGCAAGCATGTAAATTTCATAAGATAGCCCCGTGGATTTCACCTGTTTATAAAAAAAGTACTCCCGGCGCAATGCGACGCTAGTGTTCATCATACCCCATGGTTTACAGTTGTTGACACCCGTTTTATGACCAATGAGTTGGGTCGTCTCCTTATTTATTTTTATGATGCTCCGAGTTATACACCGTTTATTGTGCCATTTTGGTCAGCTTTGAGGCTTATTTCATGGGTCATTCTCCTTGATTGGGTCTCGCTCCTCATTCATTTTCCGTGGGTTGAAGCTTAGTAGGCTTTTCATTTGTTTTGCCACGCCACTGTCTTTGGTGGTCTATTGAATGGGTGTTTGATGATGTTTAGCGGTTTATATTAAGGCCGTTTAATGACGCCAGAGTCCAGAGCCAACGCCTTTCTTTCCATCTTAATCCTTTCTTATCCGTTGAGCTCTGGCGGTTTATCATAAGGCCGTTAGAGGCATTGTGGCAGTGCTACCTTAGACCGTTTCTTGGCTCTAGAGTCCTGATCACGAAGTTTTCGCCCGTTGGCCTTATCTTTTGGTGAACATTTGAGGGTGGCGGTCTATTCTTGGACCGTTTGTTCCAAATGGCGGTTTATCGTAAGACCGTTTGTGCAGACAGAGAGTCCTGCTAGAACTATCTTTTCTCTGCTACGCCATGGCCGAAGTAGAGTTTTGATTTGATGATTTCTCTCTCGATAGTGATCCTTAGAAGCTTCTGTTTGTTTCTGTGGACTCTTGGGAGTATTATCTTCAAGAGTTTGCTAGGCTCTACCCTACTTTTTAGCTGGAATCTCTCCAACTCGAACTTAGAGTTTGAGGGCCTATAAATAGAACCCTTGAGTTCATGGGTTGAAGAGGAGATTACTGGAGATTATGTCGAGGTGTTGTCGCATTCTGGAGTGAGTACCCATCAAGGAGAAGTGCTGTCTACATCCATTAGCCTTCAAGTCGAGGGAGTATTAGGTTCCAAGGGTTCAATAGTGTTGTTTTCTTCTTTAGTTTTTTTCCCCTCTTCATAGCATTCACGAGCATCTCCCCTTTACTTCTTCCACGTTCTTTGCATCTCAATCAAGTTTTAAAACATCCTCCCATCTTTTCCACGCCCCACAGGGGTTAAAAAACCATCACCCCCAGGTATTCACCCTTCCTTTTGCATGCACTTTAGTTTATTTGCATTATAGTTGCTACACGTGTCTAAGGGCTAATTTGGGTTATTTTTATGTGCTTCTACACTTTTTTGCAGGTCTACAGGGTTCCTAGCACGAGGCCCAACTCTTCTGGTCGGCCGGGAGAGGTGGAGATTCAAGTCCCAACATGCTGTTCCGTGTGCTCTGGCGGCCATATTTAGGACCGTTTGAGGATCTGTGGTGACTTATCGTAAGGCCGCCTCTTGTTCGTTAACGGCCTGATATTAGACCGTTTACTCTCGCAGAGTTCCAGATTTCATCTCCCATGGGCAGGTGTTTCATCCTCCTCTTTCCAAGGTATTTAGCTTAGCTTTGCTATTTTAATTACCTTGGTGGCGATCACACTTCCTTAGTTGGGCATTGTTCATCATTGTCATCTTGCTTGCTTTTCTCTTTACTTTATTTGCTCCACACCTATGGTGTGTGTTTTTGTTTTATTCCTTTGCTCCACGCCCCGGCGTGTGTTTTTATTTTCTTCCTCATGAACATTGATGACATGCCCATGCTTCTGATTTTGTGATTGTTTGAGTTAGGTTATTACTTGCTCACACACCTTCACACATATATCTCTCATACCACTATATTCACCTCCACATACACCATCATCACATCACATAAAAAAACCCATCAACAACCAATTTTTTTGGCGATCACGGTGGGACATCTAGTGCCAATCATGTTGAGTTTCTGTTTGACATGCTGTTGTTCATTTAACCTAGTTGCCCTCGTGTTTTCCTCGGATTTTCAATTTAATTTCCTGCTATTTTTTGGCTCTCTGGTCACCTTGGTGGTCCACTGTTCGACCGTTTCCGGCTTGAAAGCGACCTTGAAATAGGTCATCTTATCTCTCTGGCGGTCTCATATCATACCGTTTCTCTAGTCACAGGTACACATCCCGAGGTTGAGTTTATTTCAACAGTTTTTGCTGTGATTTTCATGCTTGGGTGTTATCTGATCTCCTCCTTGGTTGTCATACATGTTTACATCGTTGTTTGCATATTTGGTTGTTAGTTCTTAGGCTAGAATTTACATGCACCCCGGTGCACATAGGGTCATTCATATTTCACATTATAGTTACATTTCCTATCTTGGTGTGTGAACCTCTCATCTCCATATTCCTTGGGGTCGACTAGGTGATCACATCCGGGACCTCCATAAGTCCCCGCGAGCCGTGTATTCCCACACGGACGCCGGGCCGATTGTACCTTTACCACACCGTGTCTAGGTTGCATAAGTAAGGGAGAGTTTACACTTAGAGTTAACCAAGTCCCAAACACCCTTCCTATCAGGAACCTTGTTGGAGAGAATATCTAAATTTAAATCATTTAGGTTCTAAAGGAGGAAATAATAAAATTGGTGCATCATTGTAACTTGGTTGATTTGTGAGTGCCTCTCATCCCTTTCTTTATAAAGTTTGGAGTCTTTGTTTTAGTCTCTCATTGTGTGCTTGTTTGTGTTATTTGTATTTTTCTCAAGGTCTTCCATTGCATGTGGAGTTGCTTCCGATCTCTAGAATAATCACCTAGGGGCAATTCCTTTTCTACCTTCTATTTCAATCCTTTATTCGAGTCAACCATGTCCTCTTTCGACCTTCCCCGTTCCCAGGAGGAGTCTCTCTCCCAGGGCCTTCTAGGAGACCCGTCTCGGGTCGTCTCTTTCTAGTCCGGAGAGGGGTCCCTCCCTCCTCCGTCCTCCATTTTCATGGAGGGCACACAACCCTCCCTCTCTTCTCCCAATTCCGCTAATCACGTCCTTCAAATGATGGCCCAGTTGGATCCGGCCCAACTTTAGGCTGTCAATCAGGCCTTGCAGGGGTCCAATGCCCCATATCCCACGATTCTACAAGGTCTGTCCAATACCACCATTGCTCAACCAAGAGTTGATGGGCCCGCTATTCAGCCCGTTCCGATTGATCTTACTCCGATCCAGCCAAGAACCATTCAATTCTCTAGTCTAGAAACGGGCCAATCCTCTGGTTCGGCCCAGTAAGCTTTTGACAAAGGGAAGACCTGTTAGAACCGGTGCGATGGATTCAGAGGGGGGTGAATGAATCAACCTCAAAATTTTTTACCTAATTAAAATCGGTAACTAGACACAGTTGCGGAATAAAGATTAATGGAGCTTTTTAAGAAGAGATTCCAAGGAATAATTGATCAACCAGTTGGACTGCGACAATGCAGGCACCTAAGCAAGTCTAAGCCATAGACAGAATCAAATCAAAGGAGCGTATGCCTTAAAGCATTCAGACAGAGTACACACTTGAAGCGCTCCTAGCCATTCATCTAGCGGAATCAGATAAGAAATCAAACCATAGTGCACAAAGGGTTTTTAGGTGGTTCGGTCCTCCAGACCTACGTCCACCCCACACTCAAACCCGAGTGTGGATTCCGCTGATACACAGCTTAAACCACTAGGCCTCACAGCTTGCCTACAACCGCTGAGGAATTACAGCTTAACCTCCGCTGGGGACTATAGCTTAACCCGACCAGTGGAATCCTCCACTGCAAACGCTGAGCAACACAGCTTGCTCCGCTGGGCAATACAGCTTAGCCGTCCGAGGTATCCACCTCGCCCGCTGAGCATCACAGCTTGCTCTGCTGACACACAGCTTGAAGAAAGGTTTAAAAGAAAAATAAAAGCAAGAAACTACAGCAACTGAAAGCTGCAAAATATAGAAGCAAGAATGTGGCTCCCACGGAGCTGACTGGATTGGATTTGATCCAACTTCCAGTGGAGACAGATTGTCTGATGGAGTCTTCTCTCTTCTTCCTCACGAGCTCTCTCCTTCTGCAACTTTTCTTTTCTTCTCTGCTGCTCTTCTTTTCTTCTTCTTCTTCGTTTCGTTTCTTCTCTCTCATTTTCTCTCTCCTTCTCTTCTTCTCTTCTTTCTCCTCTTTCTTTTCTCTCGGGATCGTGCAGGCTCCTCACTGCTTCTGCTCTTCTATCACGATCACCTTCTCCTGATGGAGAAGTCTTCATTTTATACCAGCAGTAATTAGGAGGGCGTGTGGCTTCCAGATTCCCGCCCAGAGAGCCTTGACCACGTGGTAGCATTTCAGCATGCTTCAATACACGTGTCACGATCTTGGTACTCCCCTTATCCTCGGATCACGTGCCTTCATTAAGCTCCTCGAGTATAAGTCCTGTCAGGTTAAATTTGATGTCAGTTGGAATCAACTCTGATGGAAAAGAAAGGAATGCATCGAGTAAGTCTAAAGTTTGAACAGGCGACAATGTATAGACTTGGCAAGTGATACAAGCACAGGCGGCAATGTATAGACTTGGCCGATGCAATGTTCACACGGGATGTGCATACTTGGTAGCATGCAATGTATAGACTTGGCCGACTTGCTAGCATGCAGATGAATAGACTTGTGCAGACTTGCTACCAAACACTGTGCTGACTATGCCATGAATGTATAGACTTAGTGTTATGCAGCCAGACAATGTATAGACTTTGTGTGTGCTGGCAGACGATGTACATACTTGCATGAGACGCTAAGTGAGACACAACATGAGACGCAGAACTGCAAAGAGTGTATAGACTTGTGTATGCAGACAGACGATGTAAATACTTGCATGAGACGCTAAGTGAGACACAACATGAGACGCAGAACTACAAAGAATGTATAGACTTGTCATTGAATCAAATACTGAATGCTCAGGCATGTCGTCCACAGATGTACAGACTTTGAACGTGTGTAATGTGCAAACGTTGTACAGACTTGCTGATGTGTAATGCAGTGTGCACAAGGTGAAGTATGCACAACAAAAATGAATGCACTAACATGCCGTCAACCATTGTACAGACTTTATGTTCAATATGCAGACGTTGTACAGACTTACTAACTCTGGAGTTGAGCATGAACGATGTAGAGACTTAGCGTGCCTGAAGCAGGGCAATGCACAGACTTTACGTGCGTGCTACAATGCAATGTATGGACCTTGAAAATGAATCCTTGGACATGCCTTCGACGAGTGTGCAGACTTTGTGTGTACTGTGCAAGACAATGCATATGCACGAAGGGCACTGGCTGTGGCTGTATAGACTTGATCAATGAATGAACCGGAGGTTGTACAGACTAGCCACTAAGGAATGTGAAGACATGCACACATACACAATAAATGCACCGATGCAGTGTATGCATATAGCAGATATTGAACTGATGCAATGCAGTCTATTTACCAGATCATGCATACAGACAATGCAATGAGGTGAAAGTGCCCACTCTAAAATCAATCAGTCTTTCATGCAAACACGTGATGACTTATAGTGTTTGCTATCATCAAAATCATAGAGGCACAACAATCTCGCCCTTTTTGATGATGACAACACTATGAGTCTCATGAATAAATGAAATAAAGTTCAGACTAGACTCATCAAATTATTCTCCCCCTTTGACTTCATCAAAAAGAGAAAAATTAACCAACTATGTATGAAAAGATTGATATAACATCTCCCCCTTTGATTGCATGAAAGTACATTAGAGTTATTCTCCCCCAAAAATGAAATCTGTAGGATGAGCATGTGAGGAATAAACTATAAGAACTCCCCCTATCAATATGAATGATTGACTACTCTCCCCTTAAATGCAGATGACCCAGAACTCCCCCTGAAGCGCATGAATGAACTCTGGTTATCCAATGAAGTAAACTGAACTTTGACACCTATGCATGAATTCTAATACCAATTGTTGGGACAAAATGGAAGATTCCAACAATGTGGGCAAGAGTGAGAGTGTAAGACAGTCAAAGAAAGTACATCTCAAGGAGCAGACAGTCAACTGATAAGAGATGATTTGTCAATACAGTTCCTGTTGATCAAGTTGTCAGAGGTGAGTCAGATCATGAGGGATTTTAAGGCATGCACCACTACAAGAAGTCTTAGCATGAATAGACTCTCCTATCATAGAGGGTTATGAATTGACAACTTGACCAACCTGATTTAATTATGATGTATACCAAATTTTTCAATTAAAAGCAATACTTATATCTGAATTCAAGTTTTAATAAAGGTGAACCAAATGATCAGATGACACTCATGACCGCTCATCTTCATCTTACACACAAGATCTCAATGACTCTTTTAAGAGTTACACATATTAGTATTGATGTTAAACACTTTTTACAAGAGCATGAGTTGACAGAGATTCAATATATTTTTATTTGAAGCATATTATACTTTTCCTGTGCAATTTAAGTTGATCAACACCTTTTTACATGAGGCACAACACGTCTCAGGTGAAGTGACCCAGTTACTCAGTGTGATAACTGTCATTGCCTCTCAACATTGAGACCCGAGTTAGCAATAGAAATGTCTTTTTACATGAGGAGACACCTTGATCAGAGGCCAGACTCCCCAGTTACTCGACACAAATATGCCATTGCTCTGTCAGGTTTTTTTTGATAAATTTTTTATCAGAGATAACTGTGGCACCTCATGACATAAGTTACTTTATTTCATTGATAAAGAACCCAGTTTCTCAGTGACCGAGTCATTGCTCTGAATTCACAATTTTTTATTTAGTCAACATTTTTCAAGTTAATGTTTAACCACAGTACTCACTCTATGTATCTCCACCAAAGTCGCCTTGATTTCAAATTTTCAGATATCAGATGAGAGAGTCTAAGGTTTTCATGACACATGTGGTTAAAGTTTATTAAACCCTATCATTCAGATATTTTCAATTCATTTAATTACAAATTTGAGAATACATTAATCTTATATCAGTCTGATTCAGTGGTAATTCTTAAACCTGCATGATAGGAATTTCTACATGATTCAGACTGAATTGCATGGCCTGCAGCTTGAGTTCCTCAGATCAAGTCAATAAATTTAGCTGACCAACTAATCAACAGTAGAACCAAATCAGTCATACCAGCTAAGAGATATATGAAGGATGAGTATAAGCTGGTGGAAGAGTCAATCACCAATAGAGAAGAGCATTAGAAGAGAGTTTATCAACAAACAGTAGCTGAGTCTGGAATATAGACTGATCAGCTATTTTGGTGAAGACAGTAGAGAATTCAATTGAAACAAACTAAGAGCATTAGAAGATCCAATAAACTAGACAAGAGGATTTCAGGTGAAAGTGAATGAGATGAGAAAAAAAACTTCCTCTATCTAGATTCATCATGAAAATAGCAAGGCATGAGCAGCATAATGGTTAATCAAGACTAGTTGAGCTCCCCCTGACTAAGTGCATGAAATGTAATGAAGGCACAATACATGATTTCAAACTTGACATTCAACTATGATTCATGCAAGTCAGACAGAAGAGAACTACTATAAGCATGATTGCGCAATTCCATTTCAGAAAATTTGAATTTAGCACTAACTGATCAACATGATATTTAGTCATTTCAAATTAACACTTTTAGATGATAAAATTTAAGGTGAGTGCTTAGAACTGACCTGAGAAATGCAATCCTGGGGTTCCAATTTTGAGTGCCTTGGCTTATTTACCCCTCTTTATTCATCTCCAAGTCACACATGCAACAAACACATCATTTTGATGCAACAGGTACCCAAGAAACCTTGGGTCCTCGTTTACCATTAACACCACCAAATGGTATTCTTGACTTTTTGTGAACCACATAATCATCAAAATCCGTCAACTTATAGTTGGACAAGGAATAACCAAATTGACCATAGTGATGATAGGTAGCAAATTTCAAGTTCTTTTTATGCACATTATTTTGAGCATACATATTGAAGTTTCTATTTTGAACATGAACATTTTGTTCTCTAAAATCTGTCAACCAGCATTGAGATGCTTTGTGGCCAGATTTTCCACAGTTAAAACAATCACTTGACTTTCTCATGAAAACATTTTTCTCCTTTCCAAACATATTCCGATGAATAGGGAGTTTGACAAATTTATACATGGGTTCACTCTCCTGTGCATACCAGCATTGAGCAGCAATGTGACCAAAATTCCCATAGTAATAACATTATATTTTCTTTTTCTGATCAGTAGAAGGTTTCCTAGGAAGATGATTTCTAGGATACATTCTAACATCATTTCTTTCATCATTTATCAATGTTACACAGTTATGCATAATATGTCCAACCTTCCCACAATAGTGACATGTTACTACCTTTTTGTTCACATTCACTTGATTGACATAATTAACATTCGCATGAGAGTGTGAATGTGTGTGTGAGCAGTGAGCAACATACACATGTAAATCAGGGACAGGTTTGGGCTTATTCATATTAACCATTTTCTTTGATTTTTGAAACTTTTTCTATTTTTTATCTGAATTTTCGGCTTTCTTTGCAGTGAATTGAAAGATAGAAGAACTAGATTGGTTAGCCTGTTCAGAGCTTTTCACGAATACAGTTGACTTCTTCTTTTCATTCACTTTCTTATTAACAGGCACATACTCAAGTCCTTCTTTCTTGAAATTCACATTAGAGCCAAGTAATTTATTCAAATTATCTTTACCTTTGACAGATTTTGACAAAGAGTTTTTCAGATCTTCAATTTCAGAATTCAAGGAAGCAATACTCACTTCATACTTAGATAGCTCAGATTCACAAAGGATTACTTGTTGTTGCAAAGCATCATTTAAACTTTTCAGTGTTTCATTTTCCCTTTGAAGCTTTATTTCATCATTTGTTTCTTTTTTCTTTCAGAATTGATTTTTCCTTTTCAAATGCTATCAGTCTTTCAGATAGAACAATATTCAGAACCATCAGTTTTTTATTTTGATCTTTTAACATTTTATTTTCATCAATCAAATTATTTTGATCCAAAGTTTTCAATTCCTCATTCAATTTCTGTTTAGACATTTCTAGCTCAGAATTTCTATTCTTCAATTCTTCTAATTTTTCTTTCAGAGAGTCAATTTGTTGTTCTTGCATTTTCAGTTCGGATTGAAGACTTATTCAAATTTTTCGCAGAAACATACTCATTGCATGAATTTTCATTTCTTTTCAGACTATCTTTCAGATTTGCATTTTCACATTTCAGTTCTCTTATTTCATACAACATCTCCTTTTTCATTTGTCTCTTTTCAGTCTTAAGAGATTTGTATTTTTCTAACAAGTTTTCATACATTTCAATAAATTCATCAAGAGCTGATTGTTCTGAGTTAGAAGTTACCTGAGATGGAGACTCATCTGATTGATCACTGATGTGATCTCTTGCCATAAAGCAATGAGTTCCTTCTCCACCATAGTCGTCAATCAATTTGTCTATCACTTCCTTTGCGCTTCTGCACTCAGATATACATGTAAGCACATTAGATCTTATCGCCCCTTTCACAAGGTCTAGAGCCTTTTGATTTTTAGAGAATTTCAGCTGATCTGAAGTTTTCCATAAGGATTTATCCTTTGGAACTTCATAAGGGCTGTGTGCAATGATTATCCATAGATCTGGATTAACCTGCATCACGTACTCTCAAAATTGATTAAACCACTTGTAAAAGCCTAGACCCTCAAACCTCGGGAGATCAATCATGAATTCCATGCTTTAGACAAGATCAGAATTCTAAATAAAGAAGAGATTAAAACAATGCAAGCGAACGGATCAACTCAGATCGCACCGGAGCCAATTACGGATCGGATCTGCAGGTCGTTGGACCCTCTGTGCAGACACCCGCTCTGATACCAACTGTTAGAACCGGTGCGATGGATTCAGAGGGGGGTGAATGAATCAACCCTTCAAAATTTTTTGCATAATTAAAATCGGTAACTAGACACATTTGCGGAATAAAGATTAATTGAGGTTCTTAAGAAGTGATTCCAAGAAACAATTGATCAACCAGTTGGACTGCGACAATGCAGGCACCTAAGCAAGTCTAAGCCGTAGACAGAATCAAATCAAATGAGCGAGTGCCTTAAAGCATTCAGATAGAGTACACACTTGAAGCGCTCCTAGCCATTCATCTAGCGGAATCAGATAAGAAATCAAACCACAGTGCACAAAGGGTTTTTAGGTGGTTCGGTCCTCCAGACCTACGTCCACCCCACACTCAAACCCGAGTGTGGATTCTGCTGATACACAGCTTAAACCGCTGGGCCTCACAGCTTGCCTACAACTGCTGAGGAATTACAGCTTAACCTCCGTTGGGGACTATAGCTTAACCCGACCAGTGGAATCCTCCACTGCAAACGCTAAGCAACACAGCTTGCTCCGCTGGGCAATACAGCTTAGCCGTCCGAGGTATCCACCTCGCCCGCTGAGCATCACAGCTTGCTCTGCTGACACACAGCTTGAAGAAAGGTTTAAAAGAAAAACAAAAGCAAGAAACTACAGCCACTGAAAGCTGCAAAATATAGAAGCAAGAATGTGGCTCCCACGGAGTTGACTGGATTGGATTTGATCCAACTTCTAGTGGAGACAGATTGTCTGATGGAGTCTTCTCTCTTCTTCCTCATGAGCTCTCTCCTTTTGCAACTTTTCTTTTCTTCTCTACTGCTCTTCTTTTCTTCTTCTTCTTCGTTTCTTTTCTTCTCTCTCATTTTCTCTCTCCTTCTCTTCTTCTCTTCTTTCTCCTCTTTCTTTTCTCTCGGGATCGTGCAGGCTCCTCACTGCTTCTGCTCTTCTATCATGATCACCTTCTCCTGATGGAGAAGTCTTCATTTTACACCAGCAGCAATTAGGAGGGCGTGTGGCTTCTAGATTCCCGCCCAGAGAGCCTTGACCACGTGGCAGCATTTCAGTAGGCTTCAATACACGTGTCACGATCTTGGTACTCCCCTTATCCTCGGATCACGTGCCTTCATTAAGCTCCTCGAGTATAAGTCCTGTCAGGTTAAATTTGATGTCAGTTTGAATCAACTCTGATGGAAAAGAAAGGAATGCATCGAGTAAGTCTGAAGTTTGAACAGGCGGCAATTTATAGACTTGGCAAGTGATACAAGCACAGGCGGCAATGTATAGACTTGGCAAGTGATACAAGCACAGGCGACAATGTATAGACTTGGCCGATGCAATGTTCACACGGGATGTGCATACTTGGTAGCATGCAATGTATAGACTTGGCCGACTTGCTAGCATGCGGATGAATAGACTTTTGCAGACTTGCTAGCAAACACTGTGCTGACTATGCCATGAATGTATAGATTTAGTGTTATGCAGCCAGACAATGTATAGACTTTGTGTGTGCTGGCAGACGATGTACATACTTGCATGAGACGCTAAGTGAGACACAACATGAGACGCAGAACTGCAAAGAGTGTATAGACTTGTGTGTGCAGATAGACTATGTACATTCTTGCATGAGACGCTAAGTGAGACACAACATGAGACGCAGAACTGCAAAGAATGTATAGGCTTGTCATTGAATCAAATACTGAATGCTCAGACATGTCGTCCACGGATGTACAGACTTTGAACGTGTGTAATGTGCAAACGTTGTACATACTTTCTGATGTGTAATGCAGTGTGCACAAGGTGAAGTATGCACAACAAAAATGAATGCACTGACATGCCATCAACCATTGTACAGACTTTATGTTCAATATGCAGACGTTGTACAGACTTACTAAGTCTGGAGTTGAGCATGAACGATGTAGAGACTTAGCGTGCTTGAAGCAGGGCAATGTACAGACTTTACGTGCGTGCTACAATGCAATGTATGGACCTTGAAAATGAATGCTTGGACATGCCTTCAATGAATGTGCAGACTCTGCGTGTACTGTGCAAGACAATGTATATGCACGAAGGGCACTGGCTGTGGCTGTATAGACTTGATTAATGAATGAACCGGAGGTTGTACATACTAGCCACTAAGGAATGTGCAGACATGCACACATACACAATAAATGCACCGATGCAGTGTATGCATATAGCAGATATTGAACTGATGCAATGCAGTATATTTACCAGATCATGCATACAGACAATGCAATGAGGTGAAAGTGCCCACTCTAAAATCAATCAGTCTTTCATGCAAACACATGATGACTTATAGTGTTTGCTATCATCAAAATCACAGAGGCACAACAAGACCATCCTCCATTCTCCTATCCAGTGAAATCCTTATGGGTCCATCTCCTCAGCGCCACAAGTGCTTCTCGGCCCATCCGATTTCATGCGCCCCCAGCAAGGCGCGGCCCAAGTCCATGCCAATATGGGTCATTCTTTGGCCCAATATCCCTCTTACGGGCCTCCTCTTTCATCTGTCTATCCTTCAACTCCCCGTCTTGAGGCTACTCCTTTCACTACCTCTGCTCCGTCCAGGGAGCATGAACTACTTGATAAATGGGCCCCCATACAACAACCACTTGACTTCCTTTAGAAGCGGGTTGGCCCACAATCACTAGCAGATATTCCAGTTCCTAGTTTGCAGAACATCCGGTTCCCACCGCAATCTGAGCTCTCCACTTACTGTAAATATGACGGGAACAGCAATCCCTTCATCAATGTGAGGGACTTTTTATACGAGTCAGCCCAATTTCAACATGATGATCGCCTTATGGCGTACTTGTTCCGCCGCTGATTGGATGGGGTTGCTTTAGAATGGTTCTACTCTCTGCCGCTGGAAGATGCCGAGAGTTTCAAAGTAGTGAAAGATAAGTTTATTCAGAGATTCCAAGGCCGGGTCGACCCAGAATATTCCTTTACAGATTTGGTGGCTGAGAAAATGAAGTCAGATGAAGAATTTGCTACGTATGCCGACAGGTGGAGGCAGATGGCCGCCCGAGTGCCAGGCCACATTCCGGAGGAAGAGAAAGTCAAGCTGCTGATTTCAAATGCTACTTCTACATTCCGAAATATTCTTGCTATGAATGATATAGCCAATATGCATCGACTGTATAGCCGGGCGCGCTTTATTCAAACTCAATTCAAAGACTCCCCCATCCACTCTCTTTTTGAATCCCAAAAGCCCAAATATCATAAAAAACCTCAAGGGCCTATCACCGAGGGAGTCCAAATAAATGAACAAGTGCAAGCCGTTGCATTCCCTTTCCTGTCCGCGCCATTCCACTTTCCACAAAATCCCTGCAATCCCCAGTTCTCTACCCCACAAAACCCTCACCCCACTTTCGCCGCTCCATAAAACACGTTCCCCGCTCCACAACAACCTCCACAACCTCTGTAATATCACAATGTCCCTCCACCCAACGGCTACACCAACAACAATAAGTGCTTGGGTCCAAAGAGAGCCCAATATTCTCCTTTGCCCGAGTCCCTCACAGACATATTCTCGGCTCTCATGTCCATTAATGCCATCCAACTTCCTCCGGAAAGGCCCAATTGGAACCCAACTGTTGATCAGACAAAGTATTACATGTTCCACAGGCAGCCTGGCCATACCATTGAAAGTTGCTTTCAATTCAGAGATTTGGTATACGACCTGCATGAAGGACAATGTATAGACTAGGCCGAGATGCATAAGGCCATCGTTGAGATCAAGGAAAAAAGAAGGCAGCCGTAGAGGCAGCAAGTGCAGTGGTAACAAGCACCGCCGCCACAGCAGCAGTCGCCACAGCAACAGTAACAGCCCGCTTAAGACTTGGGGATCCTTTAGAACTCCATGCCGAATCATCCTCCCGCTCCACTACCACAACCGCCGGCACCGGCCCAAGTCAACCTCGTCCAACCCCCGGCTCCCGATGCCGGATGGTCTTATTATGATGACGCATCAGTCCAATGGCTCATGGCCCTCCACCACAACCACCGTAGCCCTGCTCCCTTCGTTATCCTTCCACCTAACCAAGAAACCCCACCATCCTCCACATCCACCAGACCTCTCATTCTACCATCCGCATTCCCCGTTAACCTATCTATCCCTACCCCCTCACCGTCTACCCTCGCTACCACCGCACCACTAGCCAACCATTCATCCATCATCCTCCTTCCAACTACCTCTACCCCGTCACCAATGTCCACACCAATCATTACTTCGCCCTCATCAAACCCCCCGACCATCATCTCCACTACCCACACTACGCCTTCCCCCGCGTCACTCATTCACCCCACTGGGCCAGTTAAGTCGCTTATTTTGAGCCCTTCCCAGGCCGTGCCGGCCCATAACCTTGCCCTCCGGAGCGGGCGTCTGTTCCATAGGAATTATCCATCCACTGGTGCACCCGCACCTAATCCCTAGTCCTCTCAGCTGGCTATTGATCAGGAGGAGGCAGATCCGCTGCCGGGAACACAATATGATCTGTTACATCATCTAGACAGAGTGCCCGCTAAGATCTCCATGCTGGAGTTGATAAAAAGATCTACCCTTCATCAAGATGCACTCAGAAACTTTCTACAGAAGGTAATTGTTAATGAAGACATGGCAGTGGACAGCCTGTCGACAACTCTGGCTACAATTTGAAAGGGGCCGTCAATCACTTTTGCTGAAACTGAACTGGCGCCCTCAGAAGACCGACAAATGCCACTGTGCATTTCCACAACTTTAAACAAAGTCAGCATAGATGCGGCGCTTGTAGATACAGGGGCATCCATCAATGTCTGCCCTCTCAGTGCATTAAGAGCATGCAATTTATCAGAAGATCTGTTAAGGCCGACCCCGACAACCATAACAGCATATGACAATTCTCGAAGGGCATGTCATGGGGTGGTCACTATTCAGGCCGAGCTTGGGCCTCTCACTATGCCAGTTGAATTCTATGTGCTGGACATCGACCCCATGTTCAAGGCTATCTTGGGTCATCCGTGGATCAATAACCTCAACGCCGTACCATCCACTGCCCACCAATGTCTCAAATTCCCTTTTCAAGGGAGGGTGGTTAAGGTGAAAAGCATGTCCATGGTCCAGTCTGTGAAAGCTGTGACAGAGAAGATTTTGCCCACATTATGGCCCAGCACGCGGCCAGTTATTTCGGTGCTAGATCTGGATTTCCCATGGGCTTATGCGCCACGCAAGCTTGCCTCTGCAGCAGTGAATATCAAAGCGAAGCCCCAAATTCAAGATTCAAAAGGCTGGGACATTATATTGAAGTTGGGTTATCAGCCGGGGAGAGGCCTCGGCTCACAACTACAAGGGCGGACCAAGTCGGTCCCTAAAGGAAGAAAAATGAATAGGAGGGGCCTTAGCTATCGAGAATCTCCATTTTCAATTCTGGGTGATTCTGGGCCCTTGACCTGGGACTACCGCCAACATTTTGTCAAAGGTCCCCTCCAGCCCGGCACATTAAAAGCACAGCCAGATCAGCCTAAGCAGGAAGATGAAGTCCACATAGTGACAGCCCGCCATTGATGCCAAAGGGGCTGGTCGATGATATGATTGATTTTAGCCAAGCATTTAAAAGGCTATTTTATGAAGATGAAGGTTGCCAGGAAAGTCAGGAGGTACGGCTTGTGCAGTTTGAGCCGAAGAAACCAGCTTACCGTCCACGGGAAAAGGGGAGTTCACCCATTATCTTTACTTGGTCTCCCTCCCGTCTTGTGTCTCTCTTCCAACAGCTGGAATCTATACCCCGTTCACCTCCAATCATGATTAATCCATTCTTGACGGAACTTCCGAGTGAGGTGTTGATTATACCGTGTGCATGCGGGCAATGCCCACCCATTGATCTCTCCACCATGTCATCCTCCTCATCTGAACTCTCGAATATGTGGTTTTCTTCTTCCGATCCTTTCTTCGATGTCTTGTTCCCGTCTCTCTTCCCCTGTCAACTCCCTTCTCCACCATCCTCTCCCTCTTGCTGCATGATCTCCATTGATCTCCAAAAAAATGTCAAATTTGAAACGGAGATTTCGGTGGAAGATTACGCTATCTTGTCCCCATCCTCCTCCAAGGAGCACGAGGTCCCTACTACCTCCTTCCCATTAGATTTCCTTTCTCCTAGGTTAGACGTAGAGTCCGTCGAGTCTGTTAGGTCTAGAGAAGTAGGGTCTTGTTCTAGGTTGTCCAACCCTTCCTCACTTGAGCCGCGCCCGCTTGCGCGTCATTCCAAATCCGTTCCTGATAGGTTCTTGCAGGATCTAGCTCAGCGATGTCATGCTCTTCTGAAATGCCCGGAGTTTATCGCTACGGCGATTGTGATAGAAGAAGATGAGGAGCAAGAAGGGGTATGGAGCAATGACAGACTAGGTGTTTATGAAATCATGGATGAAAAAGACACGGTTGACGATGAGGACAGCAACGTAGATGACACCGCCGACCTGTATGCGCAAGGATTAAAGAGATTTGACAAGCCATCATCGGCGATGGATGAACCTACAAAGGAAATAAATCTAGGAACCGGAGAAGACCCCAGGCCCATTATCATTGCCGCTAATCTCCCTCCAAAAGTAGAAGAAGATTTGATCAAGGTTCTAAGGGAGTATAACAACTCTTTCGCCTGGTCTTACGAGGACATGCCAGGTCTTGACCCCTCTTTAGTGGAACATCAACTCGTGCTTAAACCAGGGGCAACACCCGTGAAGCAAAGATCAAGAAGATTTCACCCCCACATGGCCTTGAGGATTAAGGAAGAGGTCGATAAATTGTACAAGGCCAAGTTTATCAGAGTTGTCTTATATCCTCAGTGGGTGGCGAACATAGTCCATGTTATCAAGAAAGATGGAAAGGTGTGCATTTGTATTGATTTAGGGATCTTAACAAAGCATGTCCCAAAGATGATTTCCCGCTGCCTCACATAGACGTATTGGTGGACAATACTACCGGGTACGAAGCATTGTCATTCATGGATGGTTATTCAGGATATAACCAAATCCATCTTGCTCCCGAGGATCAAGAGAAAACCTCCTTCACCACCCCCTAGGGTACATATTGCTATGTGGTTATGTCGTTCGGTTTGAAGAACGCGGGCGCCACTTATCAAAGGGCGATGATGGCCATATTCCACGACATGATACATGTTTACATGGAAGCTTACATGGATGACATCTTGGTGCAGTCAAGGACGAAAGAAGAACACCCCGCTATTCTGGCTAAGGTACTTCAGAGAGCTAGGGAGTACCAGTTAAAAATGAATCCAAAGAAATATGTTTTTGGAGTCTCTTCAGGGAAGTTATTAGGCTTTATAGTTAGCAAACGGGGGATTCAGATCGATCCTAACAAAGCTAAGGCCGTCATGGACATGCCACTGCCAAAGAATATTACGGAACTTCAAGGATTGATTGGTCAATTGTAATTCATTAGAAGATTCATATCCCAACATTCTCAGAGGTGCCACCCGTTTTATGAATTGCTAAAGGCGGGGGTCAAATTTGAATGGAATGAAGATTGTCAAAAGGCCTATGAGGATTTAAAGAAATATTTGACCAATTCCCCGATTTTGCAACCTCCTGTCCCTGGGAAACCCTTAATGCTATACATTTTTGTCATCGAGGACTCCCTAGGGGCGGTTTTAGCACAAGTAGATGATGAAGGTAAAGAGCGGAAATGTTATTTTCTCTCTAGGTTATTTAACCCGACGGAGACCAAATACACCGCTATGGAAAAGACTTGTGCCGCCTTAGTATGGGTAGCTCAAAAACTAAAACATTATTTTCTAGCCCACCCGGTCAGGTTGATCTCTAGAATGGACCCGATCCGTTATCTCTTAGAAAAGCCTATCCTTTCTAGTAGGTTAGCTCACTAGCAGAGCTTCCTCTCTCAGTTCGATATCACATTCATTGTTTAGAAGGTAATCAAATGATATGCCATCGCTGAGCATCTTGCCCATCTTCCTATCCCCTGCACAGACTCTATTCATGACGATTTCCATGATGAGCATCTCTCTGTTCTTACCCATCATCCCTTTTAGTCTCTACACTTTGATGGTGCACTCAATTCCCAAGGCCGAGGAATAGGTGATGTTCTGCTCACTTAGTCTCTACACTTTATGTGGGTTTTGAAACATAAATTCATTCGGTCTGGAGGTCCCAGGTCTAAATTACAACATAACTAGGAAGGTCCGTTTGTCGTTAGAGAGGCTTATCCAGGGAACGCTTATCGCTTAGTCAACACAGAAGGTGAGGAGCTGTCTCACACCTGGAATGGGTTGTATCTTAAGCGTTTATTTCCTTAGAGTCTGGCTAATGAAAGCCCGGTAGCAAACTATCCCTTTTCCTCGATCATGAAGGAGGACCCCGAGTTTGGCAAATCACACACTTCACGACGTCCCTGGTCAGGTTCCCTAGTCATGTAAACACCGTTTCTCCTTGGCCATGCCTGGGGGAAGTCCAAGTCCATGTCCGTTTCTCTCCTCGGCTGAATCTAGGGGCAAGAAGGTATATAAGGGGGCGATGACTAATCTAGACACCTTGACAAGAGGAGGTCTCAAATAGGGGCAGTCCGTTATGACCTGATTCCACAGAAAAAATAGTTGCATCAAAAGGAGAAAAGGAGCAAATCAAAGCAAAATTAAAAGTTCATCTCAAAAGCTCGAAGTTTCAAAAGTCAAAGCTCCAAGTATGAAACTAGGCATGGCAAGAGTGACAGTACAGTTTCCCTGCGGGACGTTATGAGCCCGGTCGTATACGTGCCTAGGGTGAATAAGGGTTCGATGACGGACACCAAGCCCTGGCTGAACAGACCGAATCTCTGAATGGGTTGTCATGAGAAGAACTCAAACCCTAAAAAACTTCTATACCTGGTCTATGCTTATCTCCTTATTTCTATTTTTTCTTTTAGGACCAGATAGTACCCTGGGTATGGCTTCGGTAGAATCACCATTATCGGCCCTGGCCAGGGATTGTCACCTCAAAAGCATGCCGACCTTAGGAGAATCCTAGTATGACAGGTAGGGCTCTTATTGCCGGGACGGAATTAGCTTCCAAAATCCAAAAAAATCATATTTGTCAAAATAAAAAAAATCATATATTTCAAAATCCAAAAAAATCATATATTCTAAAATCTAAAAAAATCATATAGTCCAAAATCCAAAAAAATCATATATTCCAAAATCCAAAAAAATCATATATTTCAAAACCCACAAAAATCAGATATTTCAAAACCTCACTCCAAAAATACCATCATCTTGCATTGCATGCATCACATTTTCTTCATTATATTTTCGCCTATTTGATAAGGCTCCACCCCTTGACCAAATATCAAGAACTGGTCATTTTCTAACTTGCTGCAGGTAAGGGGTTGAACCTAAGAATAGATCTAACTTGTTTTCTTGTCTAAGTGTGTGCAGACGTAGGTTCAAGCGCCCAAGATTCAAAACTCACAAGTCTTCTGTTTCTGGTTCCCTAACAGTCTATCATTAGACCGCTAACCATCTCTGGCGGTTCATAATTAGGCTGTTTTGCTTTCCAGAAAGCTAGAAAAATCAACTCTCAATAAATTGTCCCTCACGGTCTTAATTTAGACCGTCAAGAGTCTTCTGGCGGCCCATAGTTAGACCGCTTTCCTCTCTCGAGAGTTGAAAACTCTCAGTTTTCCTGAGCACTATCTCTAGCGGCCTATCGTAAGACCGCTAGTCTCTGGTTAGCGGCCCTATAATGGACCGTTTGTCAGATAGAGAACTCTGTTTTAAGCTAATTTGTTCATCCATTCAAGATCAATCAATCAAGCCCATTGCACATTCTCAAAACAAATATCTTATTCCATTCAATCAAGTTCATTGAACGTTATTTTATTGATAATTCCAAGTACATCAAGAAGAAAAGCTTAAATTACATTCAATTTTCCATCCGCGTAGGGTCGGATCTTGGGCAATTCCTTCGCATAAGCACGATATCCCTCTTCATCCTCTGCCACTTCTGCTTGAAGAGCACGCACCCGGCTGATTTCCCACATGATTAGTGCATTCCGGACTGCTCGCTCGTCCTCCTCGGTCCCTATTTTCCTAGCTAGAAGGGGAGGGAAGTGTGATAGTGCAGGAACCGTAGTGCGGGGTAGCCCAACTTGAGATAGCACCGGTGCGGGTTGTAGATCGCTAAGGTAGTATTCCCCACTAGCTGCAGGTCTAGGCCCTGTAGCCAAGGTACTCTAAGGGTAGTGCTTTGAAGAGCCCTTGGTCGCATCACGAACTTATCAATAGGCAAAGTGTTAAGGTAAAGGCACCATTCATCTCGTATCTTCTTGTCTGCCACCCAGCACTTAACCTGTGAAGGAAACCCAAATGCGCCTCCTATGAAGGATAGTGGGTGGCTCCCGAATATACGGCTAGTTGAAGGCATGTCTTCCTTGGGTAGAAATTTGAGTCTCACTCCCATCCAACACTCAAGGATGATCATTGACCCAAAGAGAGGCCCTCCTAGAGAAGCTGAGCTAAGACCTTCGTAGAGGTATGAAAGGACCGCTTGAGAGATAGATAAACCCCGCCATAGCCCACTAATAATGCTAAGATTTTGGATGTCCAAGAGGTGGTCGGTGGTGGTGAAAAGAAAGACCCCGCACAAGCAAATTGAGGTAGCTTTGTCTATGGCTTCAAATCTTCCGCTCTTGTTCTTACAATAAGCGGTTATCCATTGAGCCATGGGTATCAAATGGATATGGCGTGGGCTGATCATGGTCCTAACATCTTTTGGATTGTGTATGAAGTCCCCTAGAATGAGTGATGGGTCTATAGGCTCCACCGTGTGACACACTAGGTCTTCATCCCCCACCTTAGTCTTAGGAAGGGCTAGGTAGGTCTCTACCTCTTCTAATAGGACAGTGGCTTCCAAGGTAGGGAAGCGGAAGGTGTGTGTTTGTGGATGCCATAGTTCCACAAGGGCTGAAATGCTTGACCAATCCAAGGAGATTTTCTGAAAATTCTTTCCTAGAACCACTAAAGGGTGAAGGTGCCATGCCCTAAGGATTGAGAGGACCTCTAAAGGAAGTTCCTTGATCATGGGAGCCACCCACTTTAAGTTGGAGTAGCATCTTGGGCCAAGAAGAAGCTAAGAAAAGAAAGGAAGAAGAAGAAGAAAGAGAGGGATATCATCATGAGAAAGAGGAAAATAAAGGAATTCATGAACTTTTAATCAAATTGCAACTTGCCTCTCTTGAGGAACTTGAGCTCAAGTGCTTGGGGATTGAGGTCAGTCGCTGTAGCTCCCCATGCTCTTTCTTAACAGCCTTTGGCCCGGTGTAGACCATCTCCCCCATGGCACTAGCTTCAAAACTTCTCTTCATGATGTTCTTGAGTGGTTTTGATGGAATTTCAAGGCTTATAGCAGAGAATTATGGTGAGCTGCGATTTCTGGGCGTGTTCCTACTTATAGAGCTTTGGTTTTAGTCCTATTGCATTAAGATTGGGGTTGGGTTAAGTTAGGGCGAGTTCTAGTGCATATTAGAGACCCCTATCCTCAGGTTCTAACTCTCACAGAAGAGTCCCGCTCGGACTACATAGGGTTTCTGCACTAGCGGTCTATCATACGACCGCTAGAGTCCCCACGCAGTCTACAATTAGACCATTTTATCCCTTCATCCACCATTTTCTTCTATCCTTCTTACGGTCATTGGTTTGACCATTTTTCTACTTCTGGCAGTCTTAAATTAGACTGTTTGTCGGGTTTTGTCAGATTTTGGTTAACTCTTTCCCCTCATCAGTCCTGCCATTCTCTTTCTATCTCTCTCACCTGTACTCTTTGTCAGTCCTAGGGTAGTGGTCAGTGAGTCAGCATTCACATCCATACGCATTTGCATCTTAAATAAAAACAACAAAAAGATTCCATTTCACTATAAAATCATATACAAGTGTGCATCAAAAAAGAAAAGGGAAGAGTACAAATCACTCGGCCGGTCCATCTCCCGGGCCACCACTGTTGCCTGTGCCCTCATGCCGCTTCGCTGGTAGCTCCATGGCGCTGCTCGCCTCCTCTCGACGGCGTCATCGCTCCTCCTCCTCATTCCTCCCGTGGCCGGAGGAATCGGTGAAGTAGTCTCGGTACGCGCTACTCGGTGCAACGCTCTGGGACCTGCTAGACTCCGACCTCTTTCCCAGAAGCCGGAGGGCATCTTCAGGCCGACTACCACTCCCCTCATCTTGATGGCCTGCACTCGAGACTAGTCTCGCTCACTCCTCAGCTGAGCGGCCTCTGCTCTGAGGCGCTCTATCTCCTCCTCGTCGGCACGATGGCGAGCTCCTTCTGTGCTCAGTCGCGCCACCTCCTCACGGAGATGGGTCACCTCCGCCACCTCTGCTCGCCATCGCTCTGCCTTTACTCAAGCACGCTCCGCCTCGGTCAGTGCTGTGCTTAACTCTCTAGCCTGCATAAGCATTCATCATAGTCAGTGAAGCCATTTGCATAACATAAGCATTTAAGTCTAAGGCTCTCGGTTTAGTTTTACTTACCCTCTCCGCGAGAGTGGCCTCGGCATCCTCGGCCCGAGACACTGCCCGAGCAAAGTCCGCATCTCGCTTGGCTCGGCCTCCCGCAGGCTGTGAAAAAGAGGACGGAGCGTCTGATCCGTGCCGCTGCGCTCCCTCAGCTCACTACATTTTAGAAGTCAAAGTCAGTCACATTCATCATCAGCATATAAGCATAAATTAAGTCTGAGGTTCAAGGAAGCTCACCAGAAGATCCAGCACATGCTGGAGCTCGTCCCTCTGCTGCACCGTGGCGTGGAGGAGTCCCTGGAGCTCCGCTATGCGTCCCTGGGGGTCTAGCTACATATAGCAAATCATGGTGTCAGTGCATATAGGAATAAGATAATTGAGTTAAAGAGCATGAGTTCAGAAGTGATACCAGTCGACGGTCGCCGCGGAACACCTGGTTGCCATACCTCCGCACATAGGCCTTCAGGTAGGCCTCATTGCTGTGAGCTCAGGTCTTCACCTTCCTGCCCCTCTGTGTCCAATCTCGCACCTGGTCGACCGCCCGAGTGACCCAGTCGATGTCGCCGCTGAGTCCCTTCGCTGACCTCCCAAAGTGCTCGTCGTCTCGCTCGGGGAACTCCACCTCCGGCTGATGTACTCCTCTCATTCTCATGATCAGCCGATGATGGGGAGGCTCGATGATGTTCAGGCAGTGAAGCCAGATCTCTCGTCCGACGTATGCCTGGGCTGCCTCCACCCAAGGCTGCCCTTCATGACCCTCGTCACGGTAGGGTGTCCAGCGCACCTGAAAAGGTAGTTGAGTCAGTGTTAGTATTTAGATAAGTAGTTAGAAGCATTTAGAGCATATAGAGGAGTTTGAGTTTAGAGTTTTACCGATGCATATGGGAAAGTGTCGATGTCATCCTGGATTGCCCGAGGTAGGCGCCGGATCGATCCCATATCCCGTGCCACCACCCACTGTCTCGCGATGGGGATCCGCTCGGGGTGTAGCTCCTTCCCTCGCCCTAAGCTAGGGAGGTACATGTAGCTCCAGACCTGCATAAGTCAAGAGTCAGCATATAATAATAGCAAGCATATAGACAATTATTTAAAGTTTAGAGTTTAGGGCATTTTACCTATAGGAATGGCGAGAAGCCGCCCAGCATGGTCTGTCGGTATGTCGTGCTCAGAGAGTCGAAGAGGAACGCCAAGACCGCTGCTCCCCAGGTGTACCCTCCTACTCCGTCCAAGTCCCTCAGCAATGGGAGGAGCCTGCAGCTCACTCCGTCAGCCCTGGTCGTGAAGAGAAGCTTCTCGAATAGCAATATCAGGAAGCGCCGCAGGGTGATGTCTCCCTCTGGTCCCGGCTCTGCTGCCACTCTCCCACGAACCTGGTCTATCACTCTCCCAATGTGCTCCTCTGGTAGCTCCCCTACAGCTATGGCTACTCCTCTCAGCCCCAGGCTCTCTTGGAGTGTCGCTCATCCAAGCATGGAGGAGTGATGCCCTGGCCTCATCAGATCCAATCCGAGTAGCTCCTACACTATGTCTCGGTAGTCTCCATAGGTCCATCCTGTCACCAGTGCTCCATGGACTCGCAATCCAGTGATCCTCGCTATGTCTTCCAGTGTGGGTATCATATGACCCCAGGCAAAGATGAATGCTATGCTGACTGGGTCCCATCTCTCGTGAAGGGCACAGAGTAGTGCTGTATCGATCCTGGTCACTTCAATGCTCAGCAGCTCCCCAAAGCCCATGGCCGTCAGTCTCTCTCTCTGAGAATCTAGTAAAGCCTGGTATACCGCTCAGACTTGCAGCCAAGAAATTCGAGTCCGTCTCTTCCCCTGCACACATTTAGAATATAGGTCAGTCATTGCATTGCATTTTCATTGCATTTCATATAAGCAAAAACAACAAAAAAATCAAAAACACAAAAAACCAAAGTTCTATCTCTGATCCTCTAGCGGCCATATCTTGGGCCATCTGAGTCCTCTAGCGGCCACATTATGGGCCGTCTGAGGGTGTAGCGGTCACTGGAATGACCGCTAATGGACCCGCGTACGGGCGTTGTCTTCTCCGTTCCCTCATGCCTTGGAAATGGCCTCAAAGGGCCTACATCTTGTCTAATGGGTCCCCTGACCCATTTTCCTGTCCATTCATACACATGCATGGTCTTTGAAAATTGAAAAATTAATTTTTTTAGAGTTCATGGCCTACCTCCGATGACCGGCTGGCCGCCACCGCCACGAGCGCCTCCTCCACTATGGGAACCTCCTCCCCTTCATCTCCATCACCATCATGTTCTCCCTCGACTGTGGGGGCTTCGTCTCCGTCCATTTGGGCCGACGGCCCCTCATCTCTCTTCGGTGGGTCCGCCGCCACTGGAGGGGAATTCTCCTCCGCTATCCATTTTTGAAGGTGCTTCACAGCCCGTTTTTTCACCATCCTCGCGGTGGGGCGTGGTGGCCGCCGATGGTGTGGGTCGCCGGGGTCGCCGGAATCGCCTGTGCTCGGTTTGGGGGGGCGTTTGAGTGTTTGAGCGTAAAATGAGATGAGCGTATGGGGGGAGAACGATCAGTTTATTTTTTTGAACGCCCAGAAAATTTCGCGGTCTATCGTATGACCGTTACAGTCGTTCCGGCGATCCTTCCTTAGACCGTTTGTCATCAGGGGTTCTTCCTTGAAGGATGTGAACTGATGTACTTTAGCGGTCCATGCTTAGACCGTTAGGGCTTGTTTAACGGTTCTTTTTTAGACCATTTGTGGGATGAATTATTTGATGAATTGCAAAGCTATAATCCATTATGTTTCATGCTGCAAAGATATATCTGTTGTGCTCCACGCTTATCCTATGGGTCTATTTAATGATGGCTAACCCCTCTTGTTGCTCAAATCGTAAACGCCATCACGTTCTTTCATCTGCTCGCCAGACAGGTAAGTCAGGTAAGTATCTCGATCCCTAGTCCCTTAATGCATTACTATATGGTATCTATGATATATTTCCTCGAGAACCGGCTGGTCATTCATGTGTTCTGGGATCTGATGTTCCCCTCTAACAAAAATGATGATGATCTAGGTGCACATGTTTAATCATTGGATAGGCCGTTAGGTTGGAAGAGTTGGGGGACGATGGTTCTGTCTTGCACGTCGTGGTTGCAGATAGTGTCTTGACCCTGATTTATCCGATCTAGCAATATTATTCACGAGTATCTTGCTATTTTTATCCTTTCTTTGCATTCATTTTGATGATTTCTTTTATTTTAGCCCAGCATGCATCATACACATCTTTGAGCATTCACGTGCCCTCATCTGTCTGAGTGTCTCAGTAATGGTGGATAACTATGTGTCCATGGTCTTGAGTAAGGAGAGTCATTCCACTCTAAGTTGGAAGGTCTTCTTCGGTCTGTTTACTCGGTATGGTTAGCTGAGGATTCTTGTCTGGAGTTTAGTTACTCGTCTCTTTATTTTTTGCTTGCTCCGACCGCCTATCAGCTGTGTGTTCCAGTGAGGAGGTTGGTCGTGTTTCCTTTCCTTAGTTGTTAGTTCCTCCAGACACGCGTCATTCAGTTTTGCCGCTCCTTGTGATTGGTTCGAAGTTTTTTAGAAGATTCCTATCGCTCGTTGGTTGAGGACGGGTGTCGTTTACCTTAACGCCCGCTTTTCAGTTCACTCCGCTTCATTTCCGCTTCACCTCCATGTTCCATGTCGCTTTCGCTTCACCTCTGCTCGTTCCCCTGCAAAGAGGACGTTAAGGAGGGGCATCTGTTGACACCTGTATTATGACCAATGAGTTGGGTCGTCTCCTTATTTATCTTTATGATGCTCTGAGTTATACGCCGTTTATTGAGCCATTTTGGTCAGCTTTGAGGCTTATTTCGTGGGTCATTCTCCTTGATTGGGTCTCGCTCCTCATTTGTTTTCTGTGGGTTGAAGCTTAGTAGGCTTTTCATTTATTTTGCCACGCCACTGTCTCTAGCGGTCTATTCAATGGGAGTTTGATGACGTTTAGCGGTTTATATTAAGGCCGTTTGATGACGCCAGAGTCCAGAGTCAACATCTTTCTTTCCATCGTAATCCTTTCTTATCCGTTGAGCTCTGGTGGTTTATCGGAAGGCCGTTAGAGGCATTGTGGCAGTTCTACCTTAAACCGTTTATTGGCTCCAGAGTCCTGATCACGAAGTTTTCACCTGTTGGCCTTATCTTTTGGTGAACATTTGAGGGTGGCGGTCTATTCTTGGACCGTTTGTTCCAAATGGCAGTTTATCGTAAGACCGTTTGTGCAGATAGAGAGTCCTGCTAGAACTATCTTTTCTCTGCTACGCCGTGGCCGAAGTAGAGTTTTGATTTGATGATTTCTCTCTTGATACTGATCCTTAGAAGGTTTCGTTTGTTTCTGTGGACTCTTGGGAGTATTATCTTCAAGAGTTTGCTAGGCTCTGCCCTACTTTTTAGCTAGAATCTCTCCAACTCGAACCTAGAGTTTGAGGGCCTATAAATAGAACCCTTGAGTTCATGGGTTGAAGAGGAAATTTCTAGAGATTACGTCGAGGTGCTGCCGCGTTCTGGAGCTAGTACCCATCAAGGAGAAGTGCTGTCTACGTCCATTAGCCTTCAAGTCCAGGGAGTATTAAGTTCCAAGGGTTCAATAGTGTTATTTTCTTCTTTAGTTTCTTCCCCCTCTTCATAGCATTCACGAGCATCTCCCCTTTTCTTCTTCCACATTCTTTGCATCTCAATCAAGTTTTAAAACATCCTTCCATCTTTTCCACGGCCCACAGGGGTTCAAAAACCATCACCCCCAGGTATCAACCCTTCCTTTTGCATGCACTTTAGTTTATTTGCATTATAGTAGCTACACGTGTCCAAGGGCTAATTTGGGTTATTTTTCTATGCTTCTACTCTTTTTTGTAGGTCTACAGGGTTCCTAGCACGAGGCCCAACTCTTCTGGCCGGTCGGGAGAGGTGGAGATCCAAGTCCCAACTTGCTGTTCCGTGTGCTCTGGCGGCCATATTTAGGACCGTTTGAGGATCTGTGGCGACTTATCGTAAGGCCATCTCTTGTTCGTTAGCGGCATGATATTAGACCGTTTGCGCTAGCAGAGTTCTAGATTTCATCTCCCGTGGGCGGGTGTTTCATCCTCCTCTTTGCAAGGTATTTAGCTTAGCTTTGCTATTTTAATTACCTTGGTGACGATCACACTTTCTTAGTTGGGCATTGTTCATCATTGTCATCTTGCTTGCTTTTCTCTTTACTTTATTTGCTCCACACCTACGGTGTGTGTTTTTATTTTATTCCTTTGCTCCACGCCCCGACATGTGTTTTTGTTTTCTTCCTCATGAACATTGATGACATGCCCATGCTCCTGATTTTGTGATTGTTTGAGTTAGGTTATCACTTGCTCACACACCTTCACACATATATCTCTCATACCACTATATTCACCTCCACATACACAATCATCACATCACACAAAAAAACCCATCAACAACAGTATGTTTCCGGCCATCTGTCGAGGGGGCTAGCGTGGAGCCCTTGGACACCGTCCGTGCCCGCCCTTGCATCTTCAAGTTGTAAATCAAGCTACTTCCACGAGAAATAATAATGTCGACCAATAATATCAGGTTTAAACAATAGTTTCATGATAACAAATATAATTAAGGTAAGAATGCACCAAAACGGAATCATGAGATCAAGGATGATTTAATTGGATATTATGCCACGGAGGAATTCTGGCAGCATAACGGTTGTAACGCCCCGGGATCCGATTCCCAATTTATGAGCATAATTTTTTTTCCTTTCATCGGACCCTGAAGCATTACTTCGTACGTATCGCGGAAGCACAAATATATAAACATGCATACATTCACATGAGAGAGACAGAAACCACAATTACATGAAATGTAAATAGCATCTCAACCATTCATAATTTCCAAAGAAGAGTACATGTCCATTGTTCCAAATTAAACATGAGTCCGTACATGCTCGCCACCCCATAACCATACATATAAGAGAGATATTCATCCATAGCCTACCCAGACGAAGTATGGATTAGCACTACTCCTCGGCCGCAACCTCTTCCTCGATTTCCTTCACTATGTCCCCTGAAAACGTGTGTCACAAAGGGGTGAGTGTGACGCTCAGTAGGCAGCCTAAACAAATCGGGGTTAACTCGCATTTATATATATATATATATATATATAACCAATTCACATACATATATTTCATTGATCACAATGCAAGAGTACAAAACCCATATATTATTTCCAGAACCCTCCAAAATGATCCCAATGTTACTCAACAATACATTCATTATCATTGGCTTAAAAATAATTCATATGAGAAAAATACATGTTCATTAGCTAACATATACGATACCCATGCATGCTCCAAAACCACGGTGAATGAGCAGTTACACATTACCACATTATCATGAGTTAGGCATTTAATGTTATTCATGGAACCGAACAGTTGCCGCAAACACAGGAGACCCACACACAAACAAACGAAAGAGTACTTCGCAGCCCTGAGAGCGAACTCCCACCTAGACTCCTGATGCACGGGGCGTTACGTATCGCCGTCCCCCAGGTTCTATGGCGTCACATATCACAGTCCCTCAGAACGAACCAGCCGAATCAATAGGTTTTTGACTAGGGCGTTACGTATCGCCGTCCCCTGGGATCTTTTACTTCTGCAGCGTTACGTATCGCTGTCCCGCAGAAGAGACCGAAGTCCTACCTCACAGAATGCTACTATTTTCCATTCATAACATTCACATTGTATTCGCATTCACATTCATACTCACTTTACAATAGTAGTATGATACTTTATCATAACAAGCATGCTTCCAAATAGTTTAAGTGGAGAAATCACAATCATAAGCTTACTTGATGTGGAATAGAGCGTGATCAGGTTACTGTATAACAGAGGACATGTTTATTTCTATGCTACACATGCATAGAAAATGACTTATAACTACAAGTACGGAATTTTTGTGAGCATGAAATCTTTACAGCGATGTACTAACTTAGTCTTCTATCATTTTCTAATTTTTTAGATTTTTATGAATTAAAATGCCCTTTCAAAACTCTCTTTTTCTAAGTTTCTGGAAATTGGGACTGCCCCAGGTGCATCGACCTATCCAGGGACCTGCACTGACCTGTCCATAGACTGCACCACAGGTGCATCGAACTTTCCATGGACCTGCACTGACCTCTCTAGAGACTGCACCACATGTGCATCGACCAATCCAGGGACTGCACCACATGTGCATCGACCCATCCAGGGACTTGCACTGATCTATCCAGAGACTGCACCACATGTGCATCGACCTATCCAGGGACCTACACTGACATGTCCATGGACTGCACCACATGTGCATCGACCTATCTAGGGACCTGCACTAACCTGTCTAGAAACTGCACCACATGTGCATCGACCTATCCAGGGACCTGCACTGACCTGTCCAGAGACTGGACTACATGTGCATCGACCTATCCAGGGACCTGCACTGACCTGTCCAGAGACTGCACCATAGGTGCATCAACCTTTCCATGGACCTGCACTGACCTGTCCAGAGCTGACCTGTCCATAGACTGCACCACATGTGCATCAACCTATCCAGGGACCTGCACTGACCTGTCTAGAGACTGCACCACAGGTGCATCGACCTTTCCATGGACCTACACTGACCTGTCTAGAGACTACACCACATGTGCATCGACCTTTCCATGGACCTGCACTGACCTGTCTAGAGACTGTACCACATGTGCATCAACCTATCCAGGGACTTGCACTGACCTTCCCAGGGACTGCACTGACCTTCCCAGGGACTGCACCCCCATGTGCATCGACCTATCTAGGGACTGCATTGACCTTCCTAGGAACTGCACTGACCTTCCCAAGGACTACACCCCCATGTGCATCGACCTATCCAGGGACTGCACCGACCTTCCCAGGGACTGCACCGACCTTCCCAGGGACTGCACCCCCATGTGCATCAGCCTATCTAGGGACTGCACTGACCTTCCCAGGGACTGCACCGACCTTCCCAGGGACTGCACCCCCATGTGCATCGACCTATCCAGGGACTGCACTGACCTTCCAAGGACTGCATTGACCTTCCCAGGAACTACACCCCCATGTGCATCGACCTATCCAGGGACTGCACTGACCTTCCCAGGGACTGCACCCCCATGTGCATCGACCTATCCAGGGACTGCACTGACCTTCCCAGGGACTACACTGACCTTCCTAGGGACTGCACCCCCATGTGCATCGACCTTCCCAGGTACTTTAAACTTCGATAGAGACTCAGAGGAAACTCACGAAAGCCCGTAACTTGATGAAAAAAAATAGAAAATGAACATGGTGGTCGATCCCACATACCTTTAGACCCTCTTTAAAGTATAGAAAATATTTTAAAATCGTTCTAATGCATCGTTGACCCCTAAAATTTGAGGTTAGGTGCCTACCTTGAAGTGCTAAACCGACGACCCGGGGATGAGATCCACACCCCAGATCCTCCTAAGCTTCTCCTTTTCAATCTGGAGAGGAGATCCACACCTTGGATCCTCCCAAGACTTCACCCGTCATCCTAGGAACTGCAAGATCGTCCTCCTACACAGGGCCAAGGTCGCTCACCTCTCTTTCTTACACAAGAGGAACCGTAGATGGTAGATAATTAAGAATGGGGGTTGCTAAAGGCTTACTACCCTTGAAACCTACCTCCTTATATAGATTTCTAGCCTCCCAAAGGCTTTTCTCACGTCCTACAAGGCTCAGTCCAGCCCTCAAGGTCGCTGGTTGAAGAGGAGTTAATGCCATGCACCTCCTCGATTTGAATAGAGGTGACCCTTCGTCTACCCAGTCATAGATGCAAGTGGGCGCGCTTTTCTGTTAGGATTTGAGTTAGGACACCTTTGGATGAAATTAAGAGGACTTCCATATCTAACTTTGGGATGTGTTTTTATCAAATTTCATCAATCCTAGCATGAGTTACGATTTTCGCAAAATTAACATTTATTCTCCTTCGTTCCAATCATGACCTTTCGGTAGCCCGAGATAGTTCGAGTATAACTCTAGTGTCCAAGCATTTATGGGTTGGGGTGTCTTCAGATGAAGTCAAGAGGACTTCTAGATCTAACCTTGGGATGTGATGTCATCTAATTTCATCAATCCTATCATGGGTTATGATTTTCTCAAGATTAATCTTATTTATCCTCTATTCCAGTCGCGGCCTTTCTGTAACCCGAGATAATTCGGGTTTAACTCTAGCACCCCGGTGGAATTGGCCTCGACCTCAACATAGAAGATGTGGCTAACATCCCATTACAAATTATGGCCTTGGTTTCAGGTCTTTTCATCAACCACAGACGAAGTTATGAATTTTCCATTAATTACATGTGAATTGGACCAACAGTCATACCTCTTCGTGACAGCTGGCAGTAAAGGCCTCAAAACATAGGGTTTTGGTGCGAATTGGGTTTCCACCTCAACATAAGAGTTTGGGTTAAGGGCCCAATATTTCTAATGGGTAAAGTTTCATCTCATTTTGTTAACTATGGGCCAAGTTGTCCCTATTTCAACGGGTAAGCATTTTTCTGTAACTGTTTCGACCCATTATCATAACCTTCTTATCTCCTATTTGGCCTATTTTTCAGAAGTTATACTCTTCATCAAAGTTGTTTCTTACCCAATGGTCGTTGCAAGGGCTTTAGTTTCACCTAATTCTGACCTCCCTATATTAAGTTACGAATTTCTTAAGGATCCTTCAATAATCTATCCAGATTTCTAGCTCATTGAGTTCATGAGACCGAATTATTCTCAATTGGGCCAGTGCCCAAATTGGTGGTCAGAACAACGGCCGTGCAAATCCAGTGCGAAACAAGAACGTAGTCACGCTAGGGCCACCTTCGTGAAGTAGCGGTCGCCTGAAGGCCACGTTCAGGTCCGTTCACAGAAAACACGAGTTTCACGAAGTGCTTTCTAGACCATTGGGCTTTTAGGGTACAACCAGCTCGGCATCCTAGTGGGAATCCCAAGCTCGTAAAGTCTTACGGAGACTTTGAAACATAATCACCTAGTTCGGCAAAATGAATATCCGACGGAGAGGATCTCAAGTCCAAGAAAGTGTTCCTATCAAGTGCGTGTGTAACAAATAGCAACGTACCCGGATACGTGCTATGTACTTAAGAAAGACTGAAGACGAGAATGAAATGTGTAAAAACAACGATCAAAACATCGATGTAACGAGGTCCACAAGTCATATGAAAATAACTTTAATACAAGACTATATGATTTTGGCATTAAATTAGCATATAATGAAATTAGGATTTGTAAAACATGCTCAAGCGAAACATGGAATTATGACATGATCAGAGACCTAAATAAATGAAATAAGGCATACTAAGCATGATAGATATTTTGAAAATTAAGCAAGGTTCGGTCTGGTTATAGAAACCAGGATGCGGTCACATTGGGACCGCCTTATGGACAACACGGTCAGTCAACAACCGCCTTTTGGAGACGGCGATTTCTGTGCAACCGCCTTTTGTCTGTAACAGACAGAAGCTAAAATAGTAGGTGTAAGGCCTATACTAGGGCAATACATGTATGGAAATCGTAGAGAACTAAGAGATTAAGCATGCTAGAACAAAATAAGTGCATGGGGGTGCATGGATTTGGGCAAAGTTAATAAATTTTCTTTTAGGTTGCAAGGACATGCATGTAGTGGTAACTCAAATGCGCAGTCCAGGGAAAACATGAAATTTGACATGTATATTGCATGAAATCAAGAGACAATAGGGGGCTTTTACTCCTAATACATTGTTTGAGCCATCATGAGATAACCTACCTCTGGGATTGCTCCTAGAGTTCAAATTTCTGACTGTAAGTATGCTCCCATTCTTGCGCGTCCTGCGTGGAACCAGCAACTTCTCGACCTTCTAACGCCTTAACCGCTCAAGTTAGGAGACATAAAGGAGAATAATTAACTCTAAAGGCTGGATATGAAATTACCTCTGCTAAGGTCCCTGAACCTCAGATCTTTGCACGATGAACACGCTTGTTCCTGTGCGTTCTACAGAGAAACAACTACCTCTAGATCCTTTAACTTCTCAACGGCTTGATCTCCTAACATGAAATTTGGAGAGGAGTTAGACAATACTAAAGGAAACAAAAAGTCCTAAAGACTTAACATGAGATGACAACGTCTTACCTTCGAACCACGCGCTCCAAAACTAGGATTCGCGCAGGTTGATTCTTGGCCCTATTTATAGGGAATGAACTAGGGCCGAGGGATTTGATCAAATTAGGAGTCTTAGAAGGGGTCCATTTGATCCCTTAAGAGTCCTAGACATATTATCTCATTGGATAGCATTGATCCATGGCGATTGGGATGGTAAAAATCTCATTTTTCACGCTTCTATAGATCTCGTTTTCGGAAGCTAAACGCGGTCATGCACGAATCGCCTTCATCAAAACGTAGTCTCGCGATAGACCAACTTCTGGTGTTTTATCCAAAAAATTTGGAATTTTCTTATTTATCTGCTATTTATCCCTAATTAGCTTATTTATCTATTTTTAATCCGAAAATAGCCCTAATTACGTCTCTAGAGGTGGGCTTGGGCCTAAATGTCTAAGAATTGGGTTTATGGGCCTGGTTTAAGTGGGCTTAACCCTTTGGTTAATATAGGGCCTTCAAATTAATTTAATTAGCCCATAACTCATTTAATAACCCATTAAGTCTTTTTAAATGCTTGATAATTTTATTTTAATTCTTAAAAATTCTAGAAAAATCCAGGTAATTACCAGGTTTGTTACAGGAGGCATCATGCCGCTACATTAAAAGCACAGATTGATGTAGAGGAAGATAAAGGCGAGCTGAGGAGTTATGTGGGTTATTTACGGGGTGTTCGGCCGGTTGTTAATGAATTTTTCATGAGGCGCCAAACTTAAAGCCATTGATGATTTGTACCTATTCAAAATTATTAGGAAAGGAAAAGGAACGTACATGTTTTTGTCTTTTTGGAATGCTTTATGGCTAAATGGAATAAAAATACCTATTATGTTTTTTGGGGGTATTTGTGTTTTTTTATTTTTATTTATTTATATTTATATTTTTGTTTTTGTTTTTGAACAGGGTGAACCCACAGGGAAAAGCACAGAGAGTTGAAGGCGGCCAGGGTAGTGGCCGTCTCCCACTCAGGAGGGCCGCCACCACCTTGGCCGCCTCCCTTCGCGGGGGTACAAAAGGAAGATGGGATCTTCAAATAGAATGGCCATCTCTAAAGCCGTTCTCCCTCACCCACGAGTGCTCAGAGAGCTCCTCTCTTAAGGCCTTCTTCTGCTCGACCCTCTAGCCGGCTTCCCACATGCGAATTTGGGTGCCATGGGGCCGCGGCGAGCTATGTTGGAGAGAGGGGGCGCGGGCTCATCCTCAAGCAAGGGCGAGTCGATTGAGGCTTCATCTAGCCGGTCGACCTCTCTGACATCCCGTGCTATGGATGAGTCGATAGATGGTGGCAATGGACACCCATCCGCGAGCTCGGGGAGTGGGTGGTCTAGGCCGGAGAGGGAAGACTGTGGGGATTCCGAGGGTGAAGAGGAGGTGCCACCGTAGAAGGCTGAAGAGGAGGTAGAGGAAGTGCCACGCCCATAGGTGAGTTTTATGAATTTTTAGCATTTAATTTCATTTTTTAAGGTAAGGAATGGAGCTAGAATGGTTTGGGGGAGGAAGCCGTAGGCGGCCAGGGTTCTAGCCGTCTACAGGGCAAGGCGGCCAGGTACTTGGCTGCCCAGCAGAACTAGGCGGCCAGTGACCTGGCCGCCCAGGAAGCCAAACGGCTAGGGACCTGGCCGCCCAAGGTTCAGGGCTAGGGTTTTATGTTTTGCTAGTTTGATTAATGATTGGTGGTGTTTAGTGGTGTTTGTAGGGTCAACAGAGAATCTGTGCCGAGTTTCATGAGATTTAGTGTAGGTGTGGTACCATTCCCTCCCTTACGAGCAGGGGTAGAGGGTGTACATGTTAGGGTTTGCCCCTTTCTTCTGCATCTCGCCTCTCCAGGTGGATGCTACCTTTCTGACGACACTCTGAGAGAGGTGGGTGGATAGCTGCCGTGCGTTCATGATGCCGTGGGGTCACATGATCCCCACCCTTGAGGACATGGCCTATCTGATGGGCCTTCCTGTGGCCGGGGTACTGACGCTTGACCAGGAGTTGAGGGACTACCGCCGAGAGGTAGACCGGCTACTGGGTGCGAGGCTTGTTCGTACGAGAGGGCCGATTACCACCATCCCACTCGGTCAGATCATCTCTCTAGTGGGCTTGGCAGGCGTGGTCCGAGGACCACTGGAGGATATGGGAGCGTACCTATAGCGAGTGCGGCAAAGGATCCGGCTGAGAGAGAGGGTCGAGGACCATAAGGTCCGGCTCTTCCTTTTCTACTTCTTTGGCCGACTACTGTTCGCGACGTCATCGAACAACGTCAATTTGAAGTACCTCCTGCTGATCCGAGACCTCGAGCGGGGACCATAGTACGCATGGGGGAGAGCGATGCTGGCGCACCTCTTTACCCACATGGACCCGTTTAGGCCCGGTTCAAGGAACCTGGGCAGCTTCACCCCCTTCTTACAGGTACGAGACTACCCTAGAACCAAATCTGCTTGTGATTATGTGCTTTGTATGTTTATGACTTTTATTCTTCTTATTGTCAGATTTGGGGGTATACCCGATTTCCATTAGGTCGCGGCATGATTCCCCGCGAGAGAGCCCGGGCGGTCCGACTCATGGCCAGGTGGGAGGTGCTATGGGATCGCCGCTTGGTGGCCACCCGCCTTTCTGACCTCTGGACGGCGCTCAACGAGTTCCCACACCACCAAGTGAGTGTTCTGTTTGAATTAGCTCTCTTATTGCTATTCATTTGTTACAAGAGCTTATTTAACAGAGTTCTTGACTTGTGCCTTGCAGGTGGTGTGGATGCCTTACACTAGCGAGGACGACACCGCCTAGTCCTCGGTAACGAGTGGGCAGGCCTAGTTCCACAGAGACACGGTGCTCTTCTGTGTGAACCTGAGGGAGCCTCTCTACCTGAGGCTGGTCTAGCGGACTCTCGGGTGGCACTAGCTGCCCGTGGCAATCCCAACGGAGCACGGGTCTGACCGGGGATGACGGTGGGCCTCAGCGAGTGACCAGGACTGGGCGTCGCTTTATCGAGCTGAGGCAGAGGCGCTGCAGGAGGGCATTTCTCTAGAGAGGGATCTAGAGCTAAGAGACAGCGAGGTGTATTTGGCCGACTATAGAGGCCGATATGCCGGACGACTTCATCTTGACACACGAGCGGTGAGTTTCCTTAACCCTATGCACTTGCTTCCATTATGTGTTATGGCATCTAATCTTCGAGCAGGATTTGATGTTGATGCCGGAGACAGAGGTCGTTTGCATCTTGTAGGACTGGATTGCCACTCTAGATCAGTCGAACGTGGATTTGAGGCATCAAATCCGTGAGCTGGTGAGTCAAAATGAATAGATGAGAAAATTTGTTTTGAGATTTGACTAACCGCTTGCCCCTTCTCTGGCACCGAGATGAGCCGGCCTTCGTCCGCATGAGGGCCAGTGTGGCTGCGGAGGCCGGGCCTACGTCCTAGGTAGACGAGATAGAGGACGTGGAGGCTCGCCTAGAGGCAGCCCTCGAGAGAGCTAAGGCAAGAGAGGCGGAGCTACCAGAGACGGTAAGACCTGTGCACTCTTGTTTTTGTGATAGAAAGTCTTTATCTTCTTCTGACATGTGTGTATGTGTGCGCCTTATCCTTGCAGCGGAGGGAGCGGGAGGCTAGCCTAGCTTACCGGCGAGAGTTGGAGACACGTGTTGAGGACTTCACGAGCCGACTGGGCGAGGTGGAGATTCACACGCTGCTAGAGGTCGCCTTGCCAAGGCGAAGGAGAGGGAGTCTGAGGATCGTGCTTGGGAGATGGAGGCAGTGGTCCGAGAGCGACGAGCTCTCGAGCATCTCGAGACCCTGTGCCGATGGGTACTGCGGAAGTACCAGAGCAGTGCCACCTTGGGAGAGGTTGCGGGTGGATGCGCTACTCCCTCAGAGTGGGTGCAGATCGGAGGGTCGTTGGCTTTCTCGTTGAGGGAGCTCCTGGGACTCAGTTTTTCTCCTTTGGAGGCACAGCGGCCAGTTCAACCGGTGGCCTCGGTGGCCTCTCGACCTCCAAGGTTGGGAGAGAGACGTGATCAGGATGATGACGAGGTGAGCAATCGGCGCAGCCGGTCTCGTCCCGATGAGGAGCAGGGAGGAGGAGAAGAGCGAGACGATTAGGCAGATGATTTGTACATTGGGGGTATGCCCCTAGAGATTTTGTAAACAATGGAATGTAATGGGCATTTTTGAAATGAAATGAATGTTCTTCAGTGTACTTGCTTGCTTGCTTGGCGTCGTCATGGTTCCCTTTTTACATGTTCCAACCACACTAAGGGAAAAAGGTTAGCGTAGTTTTGATTTTATCCCCTTGCCAGAAAAAATTAGTACCTTCCTCGATGCAAGGTCAGGGGGCTAAATCTTATTAATAAGATTGCGATGTGTTGGATTCCTTGGTTGATTAATGATAACAAACCATGTGTGCTTGTTTGAAGAGTTAGGTTTACTTCACTTTGTTTCATGTGTGAAAGATTTGCTTGAAGATTGATTTTGTGAAGATAGCTTGATTGGGATTTCATGAATGAAATTTCTGAGTTTGTTTCATCAAGTATATAACTCCAAGGGTGGTTGTCAATAGAAGTTCAAAATATGTTTTAAGTGAGTTCAATGAAGCATTGTTGAGTGAACAAGTCTAATATGTTATCCATGATGCATGGACCTTGATTCTCATGCAAATCAATTATTTTTTCTTGCTTTATAGGTTGAAATTGATGGTTGACACTCTTGAATATCAAATGTCATTGGTGAGATTTTATGTACTTCAAAACATGCTAAATGGTCAAGTTTTGGTAAGTTTAGATCGTACCAAGTCGACCCAAAATCCTTCAAGAACCAGCCAAGTCGACATAAAAACCCTTGATTCACTCTGCATAGGCAGGGGTCGACTCCCAGAGTTGACCCCCACCTTGTGTCTTTCTGCCCTGGGCAGACTGGGTAACACCCAGCTGCAGGGGTTGACTCTGGGAGTTGACTCCTGCTTGTCTGGGTGCTGCCCAGTGTGCCAGCCAGGGAGAGTCGACTCTTCCCTACTGGTCTGGGCGATGCCTAGTTGATCTACCAGGGGGATTCAACTCTGAGAGTCGACTCCTTCCGGCGTGGTTTGCTTCAGGTCATCTGAAACCTGACTCTATCCACTTGTTTGCCCCTCTAAACTTACCCAATTGCCCCCAAATGTTTCCTACGCCTATGAGGGTGTTTTTAACATGTTCTAGAAGGGTTAGATGGGTCAATTGGTCACTCCTTGCTATATAAATACATCTTCTCCAAATTTTAGAAGAGATAACCCTAATGAGCTAAAACTTTCTATCTTGTAAGAGAAGAGAAGTGGAAGAGGGCGGCTGTGTTGTGGAGAGGAGGGAGTTCTTTGTTTCTCAACTCATTTCCTTATCTTGCAGGTTCGATCGGAGCAAAGATTTCAAGGTCCTCATCATATCTCAAGCTTGCAAAGTTAGATTCGTGGCCGGATCTTTAAGGAGAAGCACCGGCAGCTCCATCCTGCTCGAGATCTACCTCCCTCTGACCTGAGCTTCAACGGAAAATCATCTATCAGCCTATGGAGATCAAGGAGATAAACTCTACATCCTTCATTTGATTATTTATGATGTTTTTCATGGTCTACATTTTATTCTAAGCATATCTTGTATATCTTCTTACATTCCTGAACTCAGAAATATGTGTGTGGTTTGATCGCGTGTGTGCGATCGTGTGTATGTGTGTGCTGCTGCACTCGTGCAGTGTGTTGTCGTTGATCCGAGTCTACGGGCTGTGCAGCAGGATCATGTTGGAGACTTCGTCTCCATGTGTGGTTGGAGAATTTTCTCAGTGTGCTTCATTGTGAAGCGAGTGAATCCTCACCGGTTTGGTGAGGGGTGGATGTAGGCGGACTGGTGTGTCCAACCGAACCACCTAAAAATTCCTCGTGTCTGTGGTTGATTGATTGCTTGTTCATCTTGTCTATCATTATCGTGTGAGTTTGGTGGGATCGAGAGAATCTAAATCATCTCAGTTTAGTTTATTTACCTCAATCTTGTTAATTATGCAAAGTAGTCTTAAATTTTCTCAAATCATTTGGGGGACAATTCAACCCCCCCTTCTTATCCGTACGCTATCTGGGCCAACACGATGAAAAGTAAACTTGAATGCGAGATGCACATGCATGCAAACAAAATACAGACATGAAATAAAACATGGTCATGCGATGCACATATGGATGCAATGCATTTTTTTTTGATTTTGTTTTGTTTATTAGGTGTTTTTTTTCTATGTTTTTTCTTGGGATTTTTTTGACACGAGACTCTATTTTTGTTGCCAATGCCTGGTGACCATCCATATGGCACCTGACCTAAATGAGGATAGGGTTCTCCTAATAACCTCCCAAGTATCCTAAGCATACATCTAAGTTGATTTGGGCCTCTAGACTCCTCGAATGATAGTCCCGCCAGTTAAGACTTACCCTGATAACAATACCGTCATGCCGCGCTTAGGCTCCCAGTTGCTTTCGACTGCAGGGATACACCCAAAAAGCGTTCGAGGTAAAAGATTTGCCTGACCTGGGTCTATTTCCTCACAACCTTAGATGATATTTGATGGAACACTTTGGAACCCTAACGGTCAACTGCGCAACACTGACCCGGAATCAGACACCGTCGCACCCATAGGTGACGCGCTTGCATTGACCTAAGCCCGAGGTTAATGGGAGAAAGGACTAAAAAGGTAGATGAGGGTCTTGGCCTACCAGAAACGTCGAGACTCATTCGCGGCAATAGCTTCTGCCTTTCAAAGTGGACAACCATAAGTGTGTTTTGCCATAAATAGGGGTTGCAAGCCGAGACGAGGATTCACCCTTCAGGGCTTCCGTCGGGTGTTTGTCTTCATGGGAGAAGAAGAAAATGGGGGATAAACCTTCCAAGAGGACCAGCAAAGCCGTTAACTCGGTGAGCCAATAGGTGTGCCTACTCTACTTTTCCCTTTTGGGTGACTTTAGACCATATCTTGAGTGTTTTGACTTTTCATGCATTGCCCCTTTTGTAGATTTTGCTTTGCATTTGTTGACTATAGGGGGTTTGCTCATTCATATCAGGCACATTCATGACCAGGCTCTCTCTCTCTCTCTCTTTTGAGGGAGAGTTCAAATTTGACGTTTTGATTTTTGGATCTCTCTTGCATGCCTACGGGGGCACTACCCTCTTCACGTGCTCTGACAGTACTCAAGGGATAGACTCACCCTAAGGGTGTTGTGTTTTGGCTACCTTGCTCAATGCTTTAAGGGCCCCGACTGTCTTGGTCGGTCGATTGAGAAGAGAAAGAAGATACGGCCTTTCGAACGCCTTCAGAGCGAAGACCCATCATAGTCGAGATACTAATTTTTAAGTAAAACACATGTGTGTGTGCGTGTTGTCTTCCTTTTAATAGGCATAGGCCGACATGGCAGGACAGGGGTCTCCCTGGTTCTGGTAGACCAAGACCCATGACCTACCAAGACCTCAATGTGCCCTAACCTATCATGTAGGGGAGGGTGTATGACCTACAACTACGTGACAGACACTAGGCGATTGGCATAGTTTTTAGACCTTTTCCACTTTTTTTTTGTTTTTGTTTCTGGTTTTTTTATTTTTTTATTTTTTTTGAGGCTATGTACGAGGTCTCACGGATAAAATTTCTTTAGATAGATCCCATTCTGGATGTATGGTAGTTCCACCCCATTGGCATCGACTAGTTTATACGCGTTTCCAGAAAAGACCTCTTTGATGACGTATGTACCTTCCCAATTTTCTTGCAGTTTTCCCTTAGGACCAGTGGTTTTAGTGAGCTTCCTCTTTAGGACCATTTCACCTTCCTTAAATTTTCTCTCAAGGACCTTTTTTGCATAAAAAATGTTCAATTCTTTGACAGTAAACTTGTGCATGATCGGCCGCGATAATTTATTTTTCATAAACAGTGCCAGCTGGGCCAATAAATTCTCCCAATGTTGCCCAGGATCGAGCTCTAGATCCAGTTGCACTCTTTGTGAAGGAACAAATATTTCATACGGGAGTACTGCTTCTATCCTAAAGATTAGTGCATAAGGGGTTTGACCCATGGGAGTTCAGACAAAAGTGCGATAAGCCTAGAGGGCCTCGACGAGGCGATCTAGCCAATCAGAATAGTGATGAGATTTGCATGTTTTCTTAATTATCCTTATGAGATTTTTATTTGTAGCTTCGGCTTGACCATTACCTTGTGGATAATATGAGGATGAATGATGCAAATTAATACCATATTTACCAAACTTGTCGCGAAGCTCCTGTGATGTGAATTGAGGCCCGTTGTCGGTGATGATATCACGAGGGACGCCGAGCCTAGCGAGGATGTTGTGCTTGATGAACTTCACCATTTTACGATGCCTTGACTTCCGTGAAAGCTTCAGCTTTCGCCCATTTTGTGAAGTACTCCGTAGCGGTGAGGATGAAAGACTTTCTTTGGACTTCTCCGGTTCTGTCCTCCAGAGGACCGACTACGTCGAATGCCCACATGGAAAAGGGCCAAGGACCTATGAGAGGGTGAAGTGAAGATGAAGGAGCATGAACGTTGTCTGAGTGGAGTTGACACCTGGCGCAATGACGGACAAAGCGGGAACAATCCTCCTATATGGTAGGCCAGTAATAGTGCCTGAGGAGTTTTTGGGCTAACATGCGACCATTCACGTGGCCACCACATTCACTGGAATGGGCAGCCTCGACGACTGCGCGAGATTCGATCTCGTCTAGGCATCGGAGGTATACTCCTCATTAAATCTTGGTACATCTTGGTAGCACCAGGGTGGATAGCAGACCTTGATTTATGGGCTTCTTCCATGATCAGCTTCTTAGTGTTGGCATGATCCGACACATAGATCCGACCCTTGAATAATAGCCTTCCATTGGTCAAAACAGAAAATTCCGGGCGTTGATCAATATTAGCTTTGATCTCCATTAATGTGGGGTCATTTTCTTGCAACTTGACTAGGTCTTCAATGAGTGTGGGTTGCAACCAGATATTAGCAATGATACACCTTTCTTCTTCTGCATCAATATCTAGATTCAATTGTGAAAAGTCTTCTATAAGATAGGTCACACCTTTCCTGAGGCTTGCTAGAGTTGCCAGTGGTCTCCTACTAAGCACATCTGCTACACCATTTGCTTTGCCTGGGTGATATTAGATAGAAAAATCAAAATCCTTAAGGTACTCTTGCCATCTTCTTTGTCTCATATTCAAATCCTTCTGAGTGAAGATATACTTCAGACTTTTGTGGTCTGAAAATATGGTGAATTTCTCCCCATAGAGGTAATGTCGTTAGATTTTCAAGGCAAACATAACAGCAGTCAACTCCAGATCATGCACAGGGTAGTTCTCCTCATGACACTTCAACTGCCTTGAAGCATAGCAAATCACCTTACCGTGTTGCATAAGGACACAACCAAGGCCAATGCCAGAGGCATCCGTGTAGACTTCAAAGCCATCACCCTCGATAGGTAGTGCTAGTACAAGTGCAGTGGTGAGATGTTCCTTGAGGGTCAAGAAACTCTCTTCACAGTCCTTCGACCATATAAAGGGATTCTCCTTTCTTATGAGCCTAGTTAGAGGGACAACGATCTTTGAGAAATCCTTGATAATTCGCCGATAATAACCAACCAGACCAAGAAAACTTCTAACTTCAGATACCGTTGTCGGTCGGCTCCAATTCTTGACAGCTTCGACCTTAGAAGGATCCACAATGATAGCTTCCTTTGAGATAATGTGGCCAAGGAATGAGACCTCCTTTAGCCAAAATTCGCATTTGCTGAGCTTCGCATAGAGTTGGTGCTCTCTTAGTGTTTGTAAAGCTATTCTTAAGTGTTCTTCATGTTCTTCCTTGGTCTTAGAATATATTAGGATATCATCAATGAAGACAACCATAAATCGGTCAAGATAAGGCCTGAAGATATTATTCATGAGTTGCATGAATGCTGCAGGGGCATTGGTTAACCCGAACGGCATCACCACGAACTCATAGTGTCCATATCTGCTACAGAATGCGGTCTTGTAAATATCTTCATTTTTAATTCTGAGCTGATGGTAACCAGACCTGAGGTCTATCTTGGAGAAATATTCTGCTCTGAAAATTTGATCAAATAGCTCATCGATACGCCGCAGTGGGTATTTGTTCTTGATTATGAGTTGATTTAGTTGCCGATAGTCGATGCAAAGCCTGAGAGATCCGTCCTTCTTCTCGACGAATAAGACTGGCGCACCCCAAGGGATGTGCTGGGTTGAATGAAGCCCTTCTCTAATAACTCCTAAAGTCGTTTCTTCAATTCTTTGAGTTCTATGGGGGGCATCCTGTAGGGAGCTATTGAAACAGGTGCTTCTCCGAGAACGAGTTCAATAGAGAAGTTTACTTCCCTTTTGGGCAGTAAACCGGGTAGTTTGGAAGGGAAGACATCAATGAACTCTTTTACTATATGGATTTTTTCTAGGATGATTTCCTTGGTCTCGGTAATGACTACGGAAGCAAGGAAAGCTTCACAACCTTGCAAGATAAGTTTACAGGCATGAAGAGAAGAAATAAGAATAGGATGCTTCCTATATTTGATGCCAAGGAAAGAAGACCTTGGAAGATCCGGGTTGTGGAAAGAAATTCTCCTACTGTGACAATTGATATCGGCATAGTGATCAACAAGCCAATCTATGCCTAAGACGGCATCATAGCCTTCCATATCAAGGCATACGAGATTCGCGGGGAGATTATGGCCTTCTATGGTTACTTCACTATCTGGGTAATGGATTGTCAGTTTAGTACCAGGACCTAAGGGTGTTGTAACTGCTAGGTCCGGAGGTAGATGAATAGGTAAAATTGGTAAAGTTTTTGCAAAAGCAGTAGATATAAAGGAATGAGAAGCACTAGTATCAAATAGTACAAAAGTAGGATGTGCATAATTTTGAACGGTACCTTCCATCAACCCATCATCTTTGGGTGCTTCATCATCCAACGTGGCATTAAGATGAGCCTGTTGTTGATATTTATTTGCCTATCTTTGATCTTACTTATGAGGTTTGCTAAGTAATATGGCAAGATGACAAACAAGCAATCAAAGATCTGCTCAAACCTATGAACATGTGAACATGAACCTAGGCAATCATAGCTAGCTCTAGCATGGGCATGCTATCTCAATCAAATTACACTAAGGAAAAGGAAAAACACACGCCGGGGCGTGGAGCAAGGAGTAAATAAAAACACACCACTAGGGATGGAACAAGCAAGGAAGTAAAGATGTGATGAAGGAAATAGCTATTGCCCAGTACCAAGGAAAGATGTGATCGCCACCAAAGTAAACACAAGTCAAAGACTCGAATATACCTTGGAAATAGGTGGATGAAGCACCCGCCCACGGGAGAGAAAACCAAAGAAAGCCTGCAGATCAGCTTAGAGGTAACGGCCAGAGACCCGTGCGTTGCTTGTAAGTAACGGTCGCACCCTAGACCGCCAGAAGAAAGTGACGCTCCTTCACCAGACCGTCAGATGACCTGCAGTAGTAAAGCTTGAATTCTTTTAACTCCAACTCTTCCAGCCGGCTAGAAGACTTGGGCCTCGTGCTAATGAACCTGTAAACCTGCCAAAGAAGTAGAAAAGATAAGACAAGACAACCTCAATCAGCCCTCTTCGCAAGCATAGCATCAATTCTTAAAGAATTTAAGAACATCAAAAGGAGAGGGAATTACCGGGGAGTTTTGGTTTTTTTAACCCCTCTGGGCGTTTTTAAAAGTTGGGAGGATGTTTGTATGCTTAAAGAACAGTGAAAAACATGGAGGAGGAGGAGGGACAATGCTTTGTTTGGAGAAAAACCAAGGAAGAACTCAAGCATGCAAAGATGAACTTGAAAGATCAAAACAAAAGTACTCCCTTGACTGGAAGATGGATGGATGTGGGAAGCAGCTCCTCCTGGATGAAGATGGCTCCTGAGTTCGGCAGCACTTCGTCGTGAATCAAAATCTCCTCCTCTCTTGCCATGAATTCAAGGGTTCTATTTATAGACCCTCAAAACTCGTAGGTTGAGTAGAGGATAATTCAGCAGGAAAAAAGGGATAAGCCTTAGCAAATCTTTGAGGATAATATCACCAAGAGTCCAAAGAAACAAACGGGAAGTCCTGAGGATCGGATTAGAAAGAGATAAGGTCAATACACGTTCTTATCTCAAACACGGAGTAGCAGAGAAAAGGCCTGAACTGCCAGGACTCCCGGAAAGAAGTAACGGCTGTACGATAGACCGCCACTTGGAAGTAACGCACCAAGGAACGACCGCTATTTGCAACCTTATCCAAAGTGATAAGATCAACGGAAAGAAGCCCCAACAAGCTGGACTCTTCAAGGAAATGACGGTCAAAGCATAGGGCGTCATAAGGAAACAACGGCTGCATGACAGACCGTTATTATCAACGTGGATTCAACAGGATAAGCACTGAACACGTGGCCTTAAGCCTTAGGACTCTTCAAAGAGTAACGGTCTAAGATCCATCCGTTAGAAGGCAGTGACGCACCTGTCTGGGACCGTTATTTAGCATTGAGATTCAAGAATATAGGGAAGGGTTTTGCTAAGCTTTATCCAACGAAATGCTACCGGGAGCCAATTCTTTATTCAGAAGAAGACTCAAGAAACAGGCTTCAACTGATCAGGAGACTCGATGAAAAGAGAACAACTCGGAGCATCATATTGAATGAATAAGGAGATGACCCGACTTATGGGTATAAAACGGGTGTCAACAGATGCCCCTCCTTAACGTCCTCTTTGCAGGGGAGTGAGCGGAGGTGAAGCGGAAGTGAAATGGAACATGGAGATGAAGTGGAGATGAAGCGGAGTGTACCAAAAAGAGGGCGTTAAGGTAAACGACACCCGTTCTTTACCAACAAGCGACAAGAATTTTCTGGAAAACTTCAAATTGATCACAAGGAAATAGCCAACCAAAGGATGGAAGCCTGGAGGAATTAATTAACTAAGGAAAGGAAAACACGGCTAGCCGCCGGAGGCAACGGAAAGGAAATAGACTAAACTCCAGACAGGAATCTTCAGTGAACCAGATCAAGCGAGCAAATCGAAGGAAACCTTCTAATTCAGAGTGGAATGATTCTCCTTATTCGGGATTAAGAACACAGCTGTTCACCATCACTGAGATATCTTGAACAGATAAAGCTTCACGAATGCTCAAAGAATGCGAATGATGCATGCTGGGCTAAAGGAAAAAGAAATCTTCAAGACAAATGCAAAGAAAGATAAAATAGCAAATACTCGAGAATAATATTGCTAGATTGGAGTAATCAGAGTCAGGACACCATCTGCAACCACGGCGTGCGAGACAGAACCATCATCCCCAAATTTTCCAACCTAACGGCCTATCCAACGATTAAACATGTGAACTTAGATCATCATCATTTTTGTTTAAGGGGAACATCAGATCCCAGGACACATGAACGACCAGTCGGTTCTCGAGGTAATATATCACAAGTAACATATAGTAATGCATTAAGGGAATGAGGGAATGATATACAATACCTGACTTACCTGCCTGACGGACGGCCAAGCATGATTTTTGCTTAGAATCCTTCATGAAAGATAGGTTAGCCGGACAATAATCATGATAAGAATTAGGCATAACCATAAGAAGCATCAAATAGGAACATCATATAGACAATAGGGTTTGTTCAAGCATTAATTAGACCTTCCAATTCATCAAGAAACTTGCAAGCATATAACGGTCCGATGTAGGGGCGTCACATCAAGTAACGGATCATACCCAGTCCGTCATAATCAAAGCGGTTCACATTCTTCAATAAAACAGTTCAACACATGTAACGGCCTCAAACTGGAGCGTCAGGAGGATGTGACGGCCGGTCGATAGACCGTCACATTTCCTGAGATTTCAAAAAAACAACCGAACGGTCACGGCCCGTTCATTCAAACACTCAACGCCCAAAACCCAAAAAAACCGAGAGCTCCGGCAACCACCGTCCCCAACGACCACCATGACCGGCGACGAGGCACCCCAGCCGCCACCAAAGAAGAGAGAGAGAGGGAAAAGGATGGCAATACGGCGGCTTCACCGCCGGATTGAACGGGAGGTGATCCCGCAGGTGGAAGAGGAACAACCGAGGAGGAGAAGCCCAATGGAAGAAGAGGAAGCCCCCACGGTCGCACAGGACGGAGAGGAAGCTCCACTGGGTGCAGAGGAACCCAGAGAACCAGAGAAGAAAAGGAAGAGGGGCACGGACCATGAGGTAGGCCGCCTTGCCCTAGATTCCATTTTTTTGATTTTTTTGTTCTTAATTCATGAGTGCATGGGGGGAATAAGGATAGAAATGGGTCTACGAACCCACTAGGAGCGATTGTAGGCCATTTGGCCAACATGGGAGACCATGGGGATGCAAGGGAAAAAATTCCCAAACGCAGTCAATGTGACGGTCCGGCCAGTGACCGTCACTTGTCTGACGCATCAGGACCAGGCCGTCACAAGCAAGTGACGCCCCATCCGAGGGCCGTCACTCATGCCAGGGACTTAAACTGCTTTTTAGGGTTTTTAGTTTTCAAATTTTTGTTTTGTTTTCAATTATGAATGTTTATGCAATGATTATATGATGCAAATTGGACTAATTAATGATCTAATATGCAATGCAGGGAAAGAGAAGATCACGGATCTTCTGGCTTCAGATCCGGGCGGTGTACCAGGCACTGCCCGACTACCAGAGAGAGAGACTCGCCGATATGGGATTCGCCGAGGTGCTTAGCATCGAGGTGATCCGGATGGATACGCCACTGCTATACGCACTGCACGAGAGATGGGACCCGATCAGCCGAGCTTTCATCTTCCCGTGGGGCCACATGATCCCCACATTGGAAGACATAGCGAGGATTATAGGATTGAGAGTCCACGGCTCCGCAGTGACTGGATGGACATACGGAGATTACCGGGAGATAGCACAGCAGCTGCTCGGGCTAGATCTGATCAGGCCGGGTCAGTCCTCTTCCCAGCTCGCGAGATCGGTGCTGCAGGAGAGTTTGGGGCTGAGAGGAGCGGCAATTACCGTGGGAGAGCTGCCGAAGGAGCATCTGGGCAGCGTGATTGATCAGGTGAGCCCTCGCGTGGTGGCAGAGGCAGGAGCAGAGGGAGATAGAGTGCTCAGGCGCTTCCTGATGCTATTGTTCGGGAAGCTCCTGTTCGCGACTCGGGCAGATGTCATCAGCTGCAGATTGCTGCCGCTGATAGAGGATCTGAGCAGAGTGAAGAAGTATGCATGGGGGGCAGCCGTACTCGCGTTCCTGTTCGACTCCCTGAGCACCACGGACCGACAGACGATGCTGGGCGGCTTCTCGCCCTTCCTACAGGTAAATGCACTTTAAATGCTTTCTATTATGCCATGATTATGATTATGCAATGATTTATGCAAAATGGCTTATGCAAATGATTCGACTGACTTCTAAATGCAGGTCTGGAGCTACATGTACCTCCCGGGCATTGGGAGAGGTGCATTACTCCATCCCGGCCTCATACCAATCGCGAGGCGATGGTCGGTGGCGAGGGACACGGGATCGATCCTCCGATTGACCCGGACGATCCAGGACGACCTGGACTCCTACCCCCACACATCGGTAAGCCCGAGACTCAAAATGATTTCTATATGCTTCTATATGCTGACAAATGCTGACAAATGCTGACAAATGAATGAAATGAATGAAATGCTTTCAGGTGAGATGGACCCCGTACCGCAGCGAGGGCTACACAGGACAGCCGTGGGTGGAGGCGTCCTTATCGTATCGGGGGCGAGACATATGGTTGCATTGCATCCATATCATCGAGCCTCTGCACTACAGGCTGATCCTGCGGACTCGGGGACTACACCAGCCCGAGGTGGCCTTTCCGCATCGCAACGATGACCGCCCAGGCAAGTCGGCGAGGGGCATCAGCGGCAGTGTGGATTGGCGCGCCCGGAAGGCGAAGTACGTCCTCGACTGGAGGCAGCGAGGCAGGGCTGTGAAGGAGCGGGACGAGAGCGACGAGGCCTACCTGAAGGCCTTCGCTCGACACTACGGCGACCGGGTGTACCGAGGTACCCGACGACCGGTATGCAACTCTAAACCTAAAAAACCTTTCTATATGAACCTAGATGATGGATGCTGACTTATGCTTTCTAAATGCAGCTAGACCCAGAGGGACGGATAGCCGAGCTAGAAGGGCTACTCCACTCCACCATCCAACAGCGGGATGTGTATCGGTCTGCCCTGGAGCTCCTGGTGAGACTAAATGCTTTCTACATAATTATGAATGATGCTAATGCTTTGATTATGATGATGCAAATGCAAATGTCAACTATCTTATGACTTCTAAATGCAGCGGGCTGAGGGAGCCCAACGAGCAGGACCAGATGCCCCGTCATCGTCCTCGCAGCCTGCGGGAGATAGGACCGAGCGGGATGCTGACTTTGCTCGGGCAATTGCCCGGGCCGAGGAGGCGGAGGCCACCCTCGCGGAGCGGGTAAGAGACTAAAAAAACTTATGATTATGCCTAATTAAATGCTTTATGACTAATGATGTGAAAATGCAATCTACAGGCGAGGGATCTAGCAGCAGCAGTAGCCGAGGTAGAGAGAAGCAGGGCCGAGACTGATCGAGCCCGAGCGGAGATGGAGCTGGTGCGGGCAGAGATGGCCCGGCAGAGAGCGGAGACCCTGCGACGGCCAGATGATCCAGAGATGGAACAACTCCGGAAGGAGTTAGCGCAGGCGCGAGCTGAGGTGGAGGAGCTCCGGATCGGGACGGCTGACTTGGATCGCTACCGGACCGAGGCACGAGAGACGCGGCGTCAGATCTTTACACTGAAAATCGAGCTGCGGACATTGGAGCGGACGGTACGGATGATTGGCCGGGGACCGGAGCGAGGTACCTCCCAGAGTGGGATACATAGGAGCGCTGCCCCTAGCGGCTCAGTAGGGGACTTCCTCGTCAGCTCCTCCGCCCAGCGGAGGAATGAGAGGGCAGAGAGAGGACATCAGGAGGAGAGTGCTTCCATAGCACCGCCACCCAGGAAACCCGAGGGTGGAGAGGATGAGGGTGGCCCGGCTGATAAGCCGGCCGAATGATGCCTTTTCTTATGTTTTCTTTATTTGCATATAACTTTTAGCAAAAATGGAATGAAATTATCTTTTTCATTTTTCTGTTTGGTTTTAATTTGATGCGAGCGTGCATGAATGAATGTGAAATGTACAGGATGGATGAAATGTGGATGAATGAATGAGATGTATGCCGGAATGCATGTATGAAAATGGGAAGAAGATGAGGTGTATAAATGTGAAAGACCGCCAGGTCTAGTCAAGGATTAAAGGAATAGCTTGAACCCAGCAGCAGAGCAAGTGACGGTCTAAGATCGGACCGTCATAATCAAGTGACGCTCTGGTGAGAGACCGTTAATCATCAGAGGCCCATACGGGTCATGGGGCTTCAGGGTAAACGACGGCCAATGGATGGTGCGTCAAAGGAAAATAACGGCCAAGGGTCAGACCGTTGATCATGGCAGAACGTTAGTTGGGCAGGGTAACTAGCAGGAAAATGTGACGGTCTGAAGGGGACGCGTCAGAATCAAGAGACGGTCAGAAGTAAGACCGTCAGGAAGCGTTTTAGCTCATAAGAGAAAGAACCAAGTGGCTGAGAATATGACGGCTCAGGGATAGAGCGTTAGAGTGGAGTGACGGCCATGCGATGGACCGTTACTCACCACAGAACATGATTCGGGGAACTGAAACCCACAGAGAATGCGACGGTCGAGCGATGGCGTGTCGGAGTGAAGTGACGGCCATGCGATGGACCGTTAGAGTCTGGGTCGCAATCCGAATCGGATTGAGCCGAGATAACTAAAACCCGAGGTTTAGCCACTTAAATCACCGCTAGGACTTATCCTAATTGAAGATAAAGCCTTCTAGCCCGAGTCTTACCCTTCCAAAGTTAAATACAAGCCTTGGCAACTTAAAACCTTAATCAAAATCACAGCTTTGCTAAAACCCCTGTTCTAGGGTTTGAAGAGCTCCTCCAAAGGGCAGAAAGCATGATGAAGAGGAGCTTCGAGATGATGGCTATGGAGGAGAAAGCCCACACCGGCCCTAAAGCTGCCAGGAAGGAACATGGAGAGCTCCAACGGCTAACCTCAATTCCCAAGCACTTAAGTTCTAACGTCCAAAGAGTGGTAAGTACTTATAACTTCATCCAAAGTTCAGAATTTTGCTGCACTTATTCTCTTCATGACTTCCTTTTTTCTTTTCTCAAGTCCCTTCCCGGCCCAAGGTGCTATTCCAATCTGAAGTGGGTGGCTCCCATGGTAAAGGCACTTCCCATAGAGGTCACATCCATCCTCAAAGCATGGCACCTCCAACCTCTCTTGGTCTTAGGCAAGAATTTCCAGAAATTGTCTTTCGATTGGCCAAGCCTTTCAGCACTTGTGGAACTATGGCATCTACAAACTCATACCTTCATCTTTCCTTCCTTCGAAGCAACCGTCCTATTGGAGGAGGTAGAAACCTACCTAGCCCTTCCTAAGACAAAAGTGGGGGATGAAGACCGGGTTTGCTACACAATAGAGCCTATCGACCCGTCCTCGATCTTGAGTGATTTTATTCACAATCCGAAGGACGTGAGAACCATGATCAGCCCACACCACATTCACTTGATACCCTTGGCTCAATGGGTGGTGTCTCATTGTAAAAACAAGTGGGAGAGACATGAAGCCATAGCCAAGGCGGTAGCGGTTTGCCTGTGTGGAATCTTTCTTTTTACCACTACCGACCACCTCTTAGACATCCAAAACCTTGGTATTATTAGCGGGCTGTGGCGGGGTATGTCTATCTCTCAAGCGGTCCTCTCATACCTCTATGAAGGATTAAGCTCGGCATGCCTTGGAGGGCTTTTGTTCGGCTCTATGGTACTCCTTGAGTGCTGGATAGGGGTGAGAGTCAAATTCCTTCCTAAGGAAGACATAACTTCTGCAAGCCGACTCTTCGGGAGCCACCCTCTCTTCTTTATTGGAGGGGCATTTGGATATTCTCCTCAGGTTGAATGCAAGACAGCGGATAAGAAAACTCGGGATGAATGGCGCCTCTTCTTCAACACTTTACCAATGGACAAGTTCATCATGCGACCAAGAGTCCTCCGAAGTGCTTTTCTCAAAATACCGAGGCGCCAAGGCCTCGACCTCCAGCTAGTAGGGAACACTACCATGGCGATCTACAACCCGCACCGATGCCATCTTCAGATCGGATTACCTCGAATCAGCGTTTCTGCACTATCACACTACCCTCCCCTTCTACCTAGGAAGATGGGGACTGAGGAAGATGAAAGAGCGATCCGGAACGCGCTGACCATGTGGGAGATCAGCAAGGTGCGTCCGTGGCAAGTAGAAGTTGAAGAGAACGACGAAACACGCCGAGATTACTTGAAAGAGTTGAGAAGAATCCGCCCTCTTGCGGATAAGAAGTTGAATGTACCTTGATTCTCTCTTTTTTTTTGTTTATGAGAGATATTTACGTTATTGACAATCAATTTTGATTTTACCAAGATTTATATTTCATTAATCTTTGCTTGAGTGAGATAAGATTGCCATAGTTAAAAGATCTTGGGTTCCATCATGGGGAAGGCTAGAATGATATAAACAGATGGGGCTTCTGGAGGATATGACGGATGTACTCTGGGCCGTCATATGGAAATGACGGTCTTGCGACAGGCCGCCAGAATCGGAGTAATCAAGAGCCCAATTTCTGAAGGATGTGACGGATGTGTCTTGAGCCGTTATTTTTAAGTAACGGTAGACTCCCAGACCGTTATAATGATGGTTCAATGGAAAGGAAGAAGGCCCATGCCTGAAGGAAGTGACGGTCAAAGATGGGCCCGTTACATGACTGTAACGGTCTGATGCTGGCGCGTTACACACCTGAACCTGCATAGTTGTGAGCTTTTACCTTTGGGCTTGCCCCTGTATTCTGCACACACTTAGACATGAAACAAGTTAGCTCTGTTCTTAGACTCAACCCCTTGCCTTGAAGCAAGTTAGATAATGACCGTTTCTTGATATTTGGTCAAGGGGTGGAGCCTTATTAAATAGGCGAAAAACATAATGAAAATGTGATGCATGCTATGCATATGATGGTATTTTTTGGGGGTTTTTGGAAAATCTTTAATGTTTTGGATTTTGAAAATATTTGTTGTTTTTGGATTTTGAAAATATTGGATGTTTTTGGACTTTGAAAACATATTTGATGTTTTTGGATTTTGAAAACATATTTGATGTTTTTGGATTTTGAGAAATATTTGATGTTTTTTGGATTTTGAAACATATTTGTTGTTTTTGGATTTTGAAACACCAGTGCCTCTCCAGCAACACGAGACCTCCCTTGTCTTATCTTGAGTCTCGAGATCGGCGTGCAAATAGTGTGACAGCCCCTGGCCGAGACCTGGTCATTGTGACGGTGTTTTTACCAACGTCATACCTAGGGTACTCGTCTTAGTCCTAAAAGAAAGAAGAACATGGGGGTAAGCTTAGGCCAGATATGGAAGTTTTTAGAACTCGATTCCCTCACCGTGCAACCTTATTAGAGATTTGGTCTGTTGTGCCAGGGCTTTTATGTCCGTCATCGAACCTTTATCCACTTAGGCACGCATGCGACCGGGCTCATAACGTCCCGCGGGGAACTGTACTGCCACTCTTGTCATGCCTAATTTTTTGGCGCTCAGAGTGTGTCCTTGTCATATATTTCTATGGTCCTCCATGTCTTTTGTCCCGCCGTGTCATTCGTCACACGTATCCCTATCCTGCCGTGTCATTCATCACACGTGTTGTCCTCCGTGGTATTGTCATCCCACGTGTCTTTGTCCCACCGTGTCCTTGTACCACTGCATGTGTTGTCCCACCGTGTGCATGTTGTCTTGTCCCACCGTGCCTTTAGTCGCATGCATGTTTGCCATTTGTTTATTTGTTATATTTCATCCATCTTTGTTATGTTATGTTGTGCCATGTTTTGTTCATATTTCTCTTATTATGTTATGTTCATGTTATGCTCGTTCATATTCGTTCATGTTCACATTATATCATGGTCATTCATATTGTTGTCTTATTTGAAAATCCACAAAAATCAAGAAATCAAAAATCTAAAAAAATGCCGTTTCGCTTGGCAGGTAAGCCAGGTATGGTTCTCTATCCTTGCTCATTGTTGCATTACTATATGGTATCTACATTATTATAGCCTCTCAAGGACCGGCTGGTTGCCCGTGTGTTCTGGGATCTGATGTTCCCCTTTAACAAAAACGATGATGATCTAAGAGCATACGGTTAATCGTTGGATAGGCTGCTCGGTTGAGTCGAGTGGGGCACGATAGACTCTGTCTCGCACGCCGTGGTTGCAAGAAGACTCTTGACCCCGTCTTGGTTCAGTCTAGCAATATTATCCTTGAGTACTTTCTATTTTATCTTTCTTTGCAATCGTTTTAATGATTTCTTTATTTTAGCCCAGCATGCATCATGTCATTTTTGAGCATTCATGTCTCGTGATCCATTCAAGGATTTCTCCTCAGTAATGGTTGATTGCATTTAGTTCTCTTGGATAAGAGATTCCTCATTCCACTCTGAATTTGAACGATTTCTCTGATCTTGCCGCTTGGTCTAATTGGCCAGTGTGATTCCTGTCTAGATTTTATCTGAGTCTTATCTCTCCTTTCCAGCTCTTATGCTGTGTTCCTTCCGACCCACTCATTGTCCATGGATTGTGTCCCCGATGAGGCTGGTCGTGTTTCCTTTTTCCTCCTTTAGTTTAGTTCTCCAGACATGTCTCATCCTTGTCAATCATTTCAGGTGGTTAGTTCGGCGTTTTCGGGAGAATTCCTGTCGCTTGTTGGTTGTAACGGGTGTCTTTTTTGGCATTGATGACCGCTTATCAGTTCCCTCTGCTTCATCTCCGCTTCATCTCCATTTCACGTCGCTATCGCTTTCGCTCCATCTCCTTTCCATTTCACCTCCGCGTCGCTTTCGCTCGTTCCCTTGCAAAGCGAACATCAAGGAGGGGCATCTGTTGACACCCGTTTTAGCCTACAAGTTGCGTCGTTTCTCTTATTCATCATTTTTGATGCCCCGAATTAGCCATTATTTTGGAGCTTCCTTGGATGGATTTTGAGCCCATTTTTACCATTCCATACCCTTTGAGCCTTGGATATCATGATTTCTTAGAGCCCCGGAGCTTATCTTTTCAGATTCGGCTTCTAAGTCAACTTTCGGCCCATTTAGGCCGACTTCCCTCAAGTAATCGGCTCTCTCTCACTGCGCAGTCTTGAAAGTGGTTCTTTTTCACCCTCTTCCATTCCCTCTTTCAAAAAGTTGTCTTCATCAAAGTTGTTCCTCTTTCAAAGATCTACAATTTCTTCTTCTACACCGTTGTCCGATTCTGCCCCGATTGTGAGCTATTCACATTTTTCTGGCATGTCGTGCTATTCACCTACATTCCAGAATTTTCCTCTCTCTTCCAGCCCAATTTTCACCCTCTTCCAATCATTTTCTCACATTTCTTTCTTCATGAAAGTTGTTCCTCTCTCAGTTATCTACAACTTCTATGTTACCACTTTGTCTAATTCTCCACCGTTTGAGAGATATGCTTCAATTTCTAAAGTCGCGCGCAGTCTGCCCAGAATCTGCCATCATCGAAGTGAAGGTCATTTGCAGGTGCGTTACTTCATTGAAGTGACGGCCCAGTGAAGACCGTTACTTCAGTGTGACGGTCCTACGATAGACCGTCACACCAAAACTTGCCCAAAACAGCCCGGTTCAACCCCTAGAGTGTGGCGGTCTTATCCTTGACCGTTAGGCCAAGTGACGGCCCTGTTTGGGTGCGTTACATCCAATCTCATCCGAAAACGTCTCGTTCGACCTCCAGAGTGTGACGGACCTACCCTAGTCCGTTACATCATGTGGCGGTCCTACGATAGACCGTTACATGCACCAGAGAGTCCAATTCGTGCTGGACTAACTAATCCAAAAAACATCAAATATTTCTCAAAATCCAAAAACATCAAATATGTTTTCAAAATCCAAAAACATCAAATATGTTTTCAAAATCCAAAAACATCCAATATTTTCAAAATCAAAAACAACAAATATTTTCAAAATCCAAAACATTAAAGATTTTCCAAAACCCCCCAAAAAAATACCATCATATGCATAGCATGCATCGTATTTTCATTATGTTTTTCGCCTATTTAATAAGGCTCCACCCCTTGACCAAATATCAAGAAACGGTCATTATCTAACTTGCTTCAAGGCAAGGGGTTGAGTCTAAGAACAGAGCTAACTTGTTTCATGTCTAAGTGTGTGCAGAATACAGGGGCAAGCCCAAAGGTAAAAGCTCACAACTATGCAAGTTCAGGTGTGTAACGCGCCAGCATCAGACCGTTACAGTCATGTAACGGGCCCATCTTTGACCGTCACTTCCTTCAGGCATGGGCCTTCTTCCTTTCCATTGAACCATCATTATAACGGTCTGGGAGTCTACCGTTACTTAAAAATAACGGCTCATGACACATCCGTCACATCCTTCAGAAATTGGGCTCTTGATTACTCCGATTCTGGCGGCCTGTCGCAAGACCGTCATTTCCATATGATGGCCCAGAGTACATCCATCATATCCTCCAGAAGCCCCATTTGTTTATATCATTCTAGCCTTCCCCATGATGGAACCCAAGATCTTTTAACTATGGCAATCTTATCTCACTCAAGCAAAGGTTAATGAAATATAAATCTTGGTAAAATCAAAATTGATTGTCAATAACATAAATATCTCTCATAAACAAAAAAAAAAAAGAGAGAATCAAGGTACATTCAACTTCTTATCCGCAAGAGGGCGGATTCTTCTCAACTCTTTCAAGTAATCTCGGCGTGTTTCGTCGTTCTCTTCAACTTCTGCTTGCCACGGACGCACCTTGCTGATCTCCCACATGGTCAGCGCGTTCCGGATCACTCTTTCATCTTCCTCAGTCCCCATCTTCCTAGGTAGAAGGGGAGGGTAGTGTGATAGTGCAGAAACGCCGATTCGAGGTAATCCGATCTGAAGATGGCATCGGTGCGGGTTGTAGATCGCCATGGTAGTGTTCCCTACTAGCTGGAGGTCGAGGCCTTGGCGTCGCGGTATTTTGAGAAGAGCACTTCGGAGGACTCTTGGTCGCATGATGAACTTGTCCATTGGTAAAGTGTTGAAGAAGAGGCGCCATTCATCCCGAGTTTTCTTATCCGCTGTCTTGCATTCAACCTGAGGAGAATATCCAAATGCCCCTCCAATAAAGAAGAGAGGGTGGCTCCCGAAGAGTCGGCTTGCAGAAGTTATGTCTTCCTTAGGAAGGAATTTGACTCTCACCCCTATCCAGCACTCAAGGAGTACCATAGAGCCGAACAAAAGCCCTCCGAGGCACGCCGAGCTTAGTCCTTCATAGAGGTATGAGAGGACCGCTTGAGAGATAGACATACCCCGCCACAACCCACTAATAATACCAAGGTTTTGAATATCTAAGAGGTGGTCGGTAGTGGTAAAAAGAAAGATTCCACACAGGCAAACTGCTACCGCCTTGGCTATGGCTTCATGTCTCTCCCACTTGTTTTTACAATGAGACACCACCCATTGAGCCAAGGGTATCAAGTGAATGTGGTGTGGGCTGATCATGGTTCTCACGTCCTTCGGATTGTGAATAAAATCACTCAAGATCGAGGACGGGTCGATAGGCTCTATTGTGTAGCAAACCCGGTCTTCATCCCCCACTTTTATCTTAGGAAGGGCTAGGTAGGTTTCTACCTCCTCCAATAGGACGGTTGCTTCGAAGGAAGGAAAGATGAAGGTATGAGTTTGTGGATGCCATAGTTCCACAAGTGCTGAAAGGCTTGGCCAATCGAAAGACAATTTCTGGAAATTCTTGCCTAAGACCAAGAGAGGTTGGAGGTGCCATGCTTTGAGGATGGATGTGACCTCTATGGGAAGTGCCTTTGCCATGGGAGCCACCCACTTCAGATTGGAATAGCACCTTGGGCCGGGAAGGGGCTTGAGAAAAGAAAAAAGGAAGTCATGAAGAGAATAAGTGCAGCAAAATTCTGAACTTTGGATGAAGTTATAAGTACTTACCACTCTTTGGACGTTAGAACTTAAGTGCTTGGGAATTGAGGTTAGCCGTTGGAGCTCTCCATGTTCCTTCCTGGCAGCTTTAGGGCCGGTGTGGGCTTTCTCCTCCATAGCCATCATCTCGAAGCTCCTCTTCATCATGCTTTCTGCCCTTTGGAGGAGCTCTTCACACCCTAGAACAGGGGTTTTAGCAAAGCTGTGATTTTGATTAAGGTTTTAAGTTGCCAAGGCTTGTATTTAACTTTGGAAGGGTAAGACTCAGGCTAGAAGGCTTTATCTTCAATTGGGATAAGTCCTAGCGGTGATTTAAGTGGCTAAACCTCGGGTTTTAGTTATCTCGGCTCAATCCGATTCGGATTGCGACCCAGACTCTAACGGTCCATCGCATGGCCGTCACTTCACTCCGACGCGCCATCGCTCGACCGTCGCATTCTCTGTGGGTTTCAGTTCCCCGAATCATGTTCTATGGTGAGTAACGGTCCATCGCATGGCCGTCACTCCGCTCTAAAGCTCTATCCCTGAGCCGTCATATTCTCAGCCACTTGGTTCTTTCTCTTCTGGGCTAAAACGCTTCCTGACGGTTGTAGACACGCCAAAATTGACGTTTTGTTGATCAAATCTCATGTTATTATGTAAACGCCCCAAGTGGACTTCAATATTCTTATAATATAAAGTTTTTCTATTTTTGTGAATTTTTATGCATTTTTCCTGCATTTTTGTTATTCACGACTTTATTAAGGGCGTTAATTTATAAAGTCACGACCTGTAGTAAGGCGTTTTCAAAGAAAGGACGACCGTTTTACAGGGCGTCAATTCCTGGTATTATCCGCTAATATCTGGAATTATCAATTTTCAAAATAAAAGGCATTTTCTGAGTAACGCCCTTCCTCAAGGCGTGTTTTTAAGAAACGCCGTTATCATAGGCGTGTTATACCAGTGTTTAAACAGAGCAAGTTTTAGTTCTAAAATTAAATCCAGGAAGAAACGTCCTTTGATAGGTCGTGTTTCAAGAAACGCCTTTGTTGCAGTCGTCAATTCATTAAGAGACGCCCTCTATTAAGGCGTGTTTCTCTCCAGAGTCCTTCCTTTTTCGATCTTTCCCTCACAGTTCCCTATCATAATTTGGTCTCTTGCTCGATCTTAATCCTTCCTTGAATGCCTCATTACCCGTTCTGATCTTACCTTGTTTGATCACATCCAATCGAGGCTATAAATTGAAGCTTTGACCGTTCGTGCAGAAGGTTAAGCACCTTAAGCATTCAACGGATTGAGCGCTCAGAAGTTTTTTTTTATCACGAGCAGAAGCTTCCTTCATCCTTGCGGCCTCTCTTCTGCATCCCTTTGGGCTACCTCCGGTGCTTCATCCTACATCCATCATCATCATTTGGTTTTTTTTCCCTTTACTGTCACCAGGGACAGCAGGGTTTTCCATCTCCTTTGTTTCATTTCATTCATATCATCATCCCTCCATTTTATTTACTCTTCACACCTGTTCATGTTTTTTTTTTTTTTGTTTTTTTTATCATCATACTCCCCCTCCCTTAAGTCTTGTTAAGGGGTTTAAAAACAATCAAAAAAAAAAGGTGCGCATGTGCCTTTCTTTCCTTCATTATTACACGTCCATTTGGATAGATACTACTGCATTTTGGGCTGATCCCTCTCTTCTTGTTTGTGTTTATTGTTCGTTTTGCAAGGTAATCAACTAAGAAGACCCGCTTCATCGGCCGGCCGACTGAAGTTGGAGGAGGAAATCCACATCCATCCCGCATCCTAATTTCCACCAGGTACACGCGATCCCCTTTTCTTCTTATTGAGGTAATCCCTCTGGCGATCACAACTCCCTTTTAAGCACCTCGTGCTATTTTTATTACATCTTATTCATTTTATTATTTTTATTTCTATTCTTAAGTGTGGATTTTAAATAGATCTACAACGGTCTTACTTCTGACCGTCTCTTGATTCTGACGCGTCCCCTTCAGACCGTCACATTTTCCTGCTAGTTACCCTGCCCAACTAACGTTCTGCCATGATCAACGGTCTGACCCTTGGCCGTTATTTTCCTCTGACGCACCATCCATTGGCCGTCGTTTACCCTGAAGCCCCACGACCCGTATGGGCCTCTGATGATTAACGGTCTCTCACCAGAGCGTCACTTGATTATGACGGTCCGATCTTAGACCGTCACTTGCTCTGCTGCTGGGTTCAAGCTATTCCTTTAATCCTTGACTAGACCTGGCGGTCTTTCACATTTATACACCTCATCTTCTTCCCATTTTCATACATGCATTCCGGCATACATCTCATTCATTCATCCACATTTCATTCATCCTGTACATTTCACATTCATTCATGCACGCTCGCATCAAATTAAAACCAAACAGAAAAATGAAAAAGATAATTTCATTCCATTTTTACTAAAAGTTATATGCAAATAAAGAAAACATAAGAAAAGGCATCATTCGGCCGGCTTATCAGCCGGGCCACCCTCATCCTCTCCACCCTCGGGTTTCCTGGGTGGCGGTGCTATGGAAGCACTCTCCTCCTGCTATCCTCTCTCTGCCCTCTCATTCCTCCGCTGGGCGGAGGAGCTGACGAGGAAGTCCCCTACTGAGCCGCTAGAGGCAGCGCTCCTATGTATCCCACTTTGGGAGGTACCTCGCTCCGGTCCCCGGCCAATCATCCGTACCGTCCGCTCCAATGTCCGCAGCTCGATTTTCAGTGTAAAGATCTGACGCCGCGTCTCTCGTGCCTCGGTCCGGTAGCGATCCAAGTTAGCTGTCCCGATCCGGAGCTCCTCCACCTCAGCTCGTGCCTACGCTAACTCCTTCCGGAGTTGTTCCATCTCTGGATCATCTGGCCGTCGCAGGGTCTCCGCTCTCTGCCGGGCCATCTCTGCCCGCACCAGCTCCGTCTCCGCTCGGGCTCGATCAGTCTCGGCCCTGCTTCTCTCTACCTCGGCTACTGCTGCTGCTAGATCCCTCGCCTGTAGATTGCATTTTCACATCATTAGTCATAAAGCATTTAATTAGGCATCATCATAAGTTTTTTAGTCTCTTACCCGCTCCGCGAGGGTGGCCTCCGCCTCCTCGGCCCGAGCAATTGCCCGAGCAAAGTCAGCATCCCGCTCGGTCCTATCTCCCGCAGGCTGCGAGGACGATGACGGGGCATCTGGTCCTGCTCGCTGGGCTCCCTCAGCCCGCTGCATTTAGAAGTCATAAGATAGTTGACATTTGCATTTGCATCATCATAATCAAAGCATTAGCATCATTCATAATTATGTAGAAAGCATTTAGTCTCACCAGGAGCTCCAGGGCAGACCGATACCCATCCCGCTGTTGGATGGTGGAGTGGAGTAGCCCTTCTAGCTCGGCTATCCGTCCCTCTGGGTCTAGCTGCATTTAGAAAGCATAAGTCAGCATCCATCATCTAGGTTCATATAGAAAGGTTTTTTTAGGTTTAGAGTTGCATACCGGTCGTCGGGTACCTCGGTACACCCGGTCGCCGTAGTGTCGAGCGAAGGCCTTCAGGTAGGCCTCGTCGCTCTCGTCCCGCTCCTTCACGGCCCTGCCTCGCTGCCTCCAGTAGAGGACATACTTCGCCTTCCGGGCGCGCCAATCCACACTGCCGCTGATGCCCCTCGCCGACTTGCCTGGGCGGTCATCGTTGCGATGCGGAAAGGCCACCTCGGGCTGGTGTAGTCCCCGAGTCCGCAGGATCAGCATGTAGTACAGAGGCTCGATGATATGGATGCAATGCAACCATATGTCTCGCCCCCGGTACGATAAGGACGCCTCCACCCACGGCTGTCCTGTGTAGCCCTCGCTGCGGTACGGGGTCCATCTCACCTGAAAGCATTTCATTCATTTCATTCATTTGTCAGCATTTGTCAGCATTTGTCAGCATATAGAAGTATATAGAAATCATTTTGAGTCTCGGGCTTACCGATGTGTGGGGGTAGGAGTCCAGGTCGTCCTGGATCGTCCGGGTCAATCGGAGGATCGATCCCGTGTCCCTCGCCACCGACCGTCGCCTCGCGATTGGTATGAGGTCGGGATGGAGTAATGCACCTCTCCCAATGCCCGGGAGGTACATGTAGCTTCAGACCTGCATTTAGAAGTCAGTCGAATCATTTGCATAAGCCATTTTGCATAAATCATTGCATAATCATAATCATGGCATAATAGAAAGCATTTAAAGTACATTTACCTGTAGGAAGGGCGAGAAGCCGCCCAGCATCGTCTGCCTGTCCGTGGTGCTCAGGGAGTCGAACAGGAATGCGAGTACCGCTGCCCCCCATGCATACTTCCTCACTCTGCTTAAATCCTCTATCAGCGGCAGCAATCTGCAGCTGATGACATCTGCCTGAGTCGGGAACAGAGCTTCCCGAACAATAGCATCAGGAAGCGCCTGAGCACTCTATCTCCCTCTGCTCCTGCCTCTGCCGCCACGCGAGGGCGCACCTGATCAATCACTCTGCCCAGATGCTCCTCCGGTAGCTCTCCCACGGTAATTGCCGCTCCTCTCAGCCCCAAACTCTCCTGCAGCACCGATCTCGCGAGCTGGGAAGAGGACTGACCCGGCCTGATCAGATCTAGCCTGAGCAGCTGCTGTGCTATCTCCCGGTAATCTCCGTACGTCCATCCAGTCACTGTGGAGCCGTGGACTCTCAATCCTGTAATCCTCGCTATGTCTTCCAATGTGGGGATCATGTGGCCCCACGGGAAGATGAAAGCTCGGCAGATCGGGTCCCATCTCTCGTGCAGTGCGTATAGCAGTGGCATATCCATCCAGATCACCTCGATGCTAAGCACCTTGGCGAATCCCATATCGGCGAGTCTCTCTCTCTGGTAGTCGGGCAGTGCCTGGTACACCGCCCGGATCTGAAGCCAGGAGATCCGTGATCTTCTCTTTCCCTGCATTGCATATTAGATCATTAATTAGTCCAATTTGCATCATATAATCATTGCATAAACATTCATAATTGAAAACAAAACAAAAATTTGAAAACTAAAAACCCTAAAAAGTAGTTTAAGTCCCTGGCATGAGTGACGGCCCTCGGATGGGGCGTCACTTGCTTGTGACGGCCTGGTCCTGATGCGTCAGACAAGTGACGGTCACTGGCCGGACCGTCGCATTGACTGCGTTTGGGAATTTTTTCCCTTGCATCCCTATGGTCTCCCATGTTGGCCAAATGGCCTACAATCGCTCCTAGTGGGTTCGTAGACCCATTTCTATCTTTATTCCCTCCATGCACTCATGAATTAAGAACAAAAAAATAAAAAAAATGGAATCTAGGGCAAGGCGGCCTACCTCATGGTCCGTGCCCCTCTTCCTTTTCTTCTCTGGTTCTCTGGGTTCCTCTGCACCCAGTGGAGCTTCCTCTCCATCCTGTGCGACCGTGGGGGCTTCCTCTTCTTCCATTGGGCTTCTCCTCGTCGGTTGTTCCTCTTCCACCGGCGGGATCACCTCCCGTTCAATCCGGCGGTGAAGCCGCCGTATTGCCATCCTTTTCCCTCTCTCTCTCTTCTTTGGTGGCGGCTGGGGTGCCTCGTCGCCGGTCATGGTGGTCGTTGGGGACGGTGGTCGCTGGAGCTCTCGGTTTTTTTGGGTTTTGGGCGTTGAGTGTTTGAATGAACGGGCCGTGACCGTTCGGTTGTTTTTTTGAAATCTCAGGAAATGTGACGGTCTATCGACCGGCCGTCACATCCTCCTGACGCTCCAGTTTGAGGCCGTTACATGTGTTGAACTGTTTTATTGAAGAATGTGAACCGCCTTGATTATGACGGACTGGGTATGATCCGTTACTTGATGTGACGCCCCTACATCGGACCGTTATATGCTTGCAAGTTTCTTGATGAATTGGAAGGTCTAATTAATGCTTGAACAAACCCTATTGTCTATATGATGTTCCTATTTGATGCTTCTTATGGTTATGCCTAATTCTTATCATGATTATTGTCCGGCTAACCTATCTTTCATGAAGGATTCTAAGCAAAAATCATGCTTGGCCGTCCGTCAGGCAGGTAAGTCAGGTATTGTATATCATTCCCTCATTCCCTTAATGCATTACTATATGTTACTTGTGATATATTACCTCGAGAACCGGCTGGTCATTCAGGTGTTCTGGGATCTGATGTTCCCCTTAAACAAAAATGATGATGATCTAAGTTCACATGTTTAATCGTTGGATAGGCCGTTAGGTTGGAAAATTTGGGGACGATGGTTCTGTCTCGCACGCCGTGGTTGCAGATGGTGTCCTGACTCTGATTACTCCAATCTAGCAATATTATTCTCGAGTATTTGCTATTTTATCTTTCTTTGCATTTGTCTTGAAGATTTCTTTTTCCTTTAGCCCAGCATGCATCATTCGCATTCTTTGAGCATTCGTGAAGTTTTATCTGTTCAAGATATCTCGTTGATGGTGAACAACTGTGTTCTTAATCCCGAATAAGGAGAATCATTCCACTCTGAATTAGAAGGTTTCCTTCGATTTGCTCGCTTGATCTGGTTCACTGAAGATTCCTGTCCGGAGTTTAGTCTCTTTTCTTTCCGTTGCCTCCGGTGGCTAGCCGTGTTTTCCTTTCCTTAGTTAATTAATTCCTCCAGACTTCCATCCTTTGGTTGGCTATTTCCTTGTGATCAATTTGAAGTTTTCCAGAAAATTCTTGTCGCTTGTTGGTAAAGAACGGGTGTCGTTTACCTTAACGCCCTCTTTTTGGTACACTCCGCTTCATCTCCACTTCATCTCCATGTTCCATTTCACTTCCGCTTCACCTCCGCTCACTCCCCTGCGAAGAGGACGTTAAGGAGGGGCATCTGTTGACACCCGTTTTATACCCATAAGTCGGGTCATCTCCTTATTCATTCAATATGATGCTCCGAGTTGTTCGCTTTTCATCGAGTCTCCTGATCAGTTGAAGCCTGTTTCTTGAGTCTTCTTCTGGATAAAGAATTGGCTCTCGGTAGCATTTCGTTGGATAAAGCTTAGCAAAACCCTTCCCTATATTCTTGAATCTCAATGCTAAATAACGGTCCCAGACAGGTGCGTCACTGCCTTCTAACAGATGGATCTTAGACCGTTACTATTTGAAGAGTCCTAAGGCTTAAGGCCACGTGTTCAGTGCTTATCCTGTTGAATCCACGTTGATAATAACGGTCTGTCGTGCAGCCGTTGTTTCCTTATGACGCCTTATGCTTTGACCGTCTTTTCCTTGAAGAGTCCAGCTTGTTGGGGCTTCTTTCCATTGATCTTATCACTTTGGATAAGGTTGCAAATAGCGGTCGTTCCTTGGTGCGTTACTTCCAAGTGGCGGTCTATCGTACAGCCGTTACTTCTTTCCGGGAGTCCTGGCAGTTCAGGCCTTTTCTCTGCTACTCCGTGTGTGAGATAAGAACGTGGATTGACCTTATCTCTTTCTAATCCGATCCTCAGGACTTCCCGTTTGTTTCTTTGGACTCTTGGTGATATTATCCTCAAAGATTTGCTAAGACTTATCCCTTTTTCCTGCTGAATTATCCTCTACTCGACCTACGAGTTTTGAGGGTCTATAAATAGAACCCTTGAATTCATGGCCAAGGGAGGAGGAGATTTTAATTCACGACGAAGTGCTGCCGAACTCAGGAGCCATCTTCATCCAGGAGGAGTTGCTTCCCACGTCCATCCATCTTCCAGTCAAGGGAGTACTTTTGTTTTGATCTTTCAAGTCATCTTTGCATGCTTGAGTTCTTCCTTGGTTTTTCTCCAAACAAAGCATTGTCCCTCCTCCTCCTCCATGTTTTTCACTGTTCTTTAAGCATACAAACATCCTCCCAACTTTTAAAAACGCCCAGAGGGGTTAAAAAACCAAAACTCCCCGATAATTCCCTCTCCTTTTGATGTTCTTAAGTTCTTTAATAATTGATGCTATGCTTGCAAAGAGGGCTGATTGAGGTTGTCTTGTCTTGTCTTTTCTACTTCTTTGGCAGGTTTACAGGTTCATTAGCACGAGGCCCAAGTCTTCTAGCCGGCTGGAAGAGTTGGAGTTAAAAGAATTCAAGCTTTACTACTGCAGGTCATCTGACGGTCTGGTGAAGGAGCGTCACTTTCTTCTGGCGGTCTAGGGTGCGACCGTTACTTACAAGCAACGCACGGGTCTCTGGCCGTTACTTCCAAGCTGATCTGCAGGCTTTCTTTGGTTTTCTCTCCCGTGGGCGGGTGCTTCATCCACCTATTTCCAAGGTATATTCGAGTCTTTGACTTGTGTTTACTTTGGTGGCGATCACATCTTTCCTTGGTACAGGGCAATAGCTATTTCCTTCATCACATCTTTACTTCCTTGCTTGTTCCATCCCTAGTGGCGTGTTTTTATTTACTCCTTGCTCCACGCCCCGCCGTGTGTTTTTCCTTTTCCTTAGTGTAATTTGATTGAGATAGCATGCCCATGCTAGAGCTAGCTATGATTGCCTAGGTTCATGTTCACATGTTCATAGGTTTGAGCAGATCTTTGATTGCTTGTTTGTCATCTTGCCATATTACTTAGCAAACCTCATAAGTAAGATCAAAGATAGGCAAATAAATATCAACAGATAATTTTTTGGCGATCACGGTGGGACGCCAAAAAATTATTTGAAGAGTCCTAAGGCTGGTTACGGTAAGCCACTCTCACATTTCTAATCTCGTGGTGCATAGTTGTGACTTCTAAATGCAGGTCTGGAGCTACATGTACCTCCCGGGCATTGGGAGAGGTGCATTACTCCATCCCGGCCTCATACCAATCGCGAGGCGATGGTCGGTGGCGAGGGACACGGGATCGATCCTCCGATTGACCCGGACGATCCAGGACGACATGGACTCCTACCCCCACACATCGGTAAGCCCGAGACTCAAAATGATTTCTATATGCTTCTATATGCTGACAAATGCTGACAAATGCTGACAAATGAATGAAATGAATGAAATGCTTTCAGGTGAGATAGACCCCGTACCGCAGCGAGGGCTACACAGGACAGCCGTGGGTGTAGGCGTCCTTATCGTACCGGGGGCGAGACATATGGTTGCATTGCATCCATATCATCGAGCCTCTGTACTACATGCTGATCCTGCGGACTCGGGGACTACACCAGCCCGAGGTGGCCTTTCCGCATCGCAACGATGACCGCCCAGGCAAGTCGGCGAGGGGCATCAGCGGCAGTGTGGATTGGCGCGCCCGGAAGGCGAAGTACGTCCTCGACTGGAGGCAACGAGGCAGGGCTGTGAAGGAGCGGGACGAGAGCGACGAGGCCTACCTGAAGGCCTTCGCTCGACACTACGGCGACCGGGTGTACCGAGGTACCCGACGACCGGTATGCAACTCTAAACCTAAAAAACTTTTCTATATGAACCTGCAAGATGATGGATGCTGACTTATGCTTTCTAAATGCAGCTAGACCCAGAGGGACGGATAGCCGAGCTAGAAGGGCTACTCCACTCCACCATCCAACAGCGGGATGGGTATCGGTCTGCCCTGGAGCTCCTGGTGAGACTAAATGCTTTCTACATAATTATGAATGATGCTAATGCTTTGATTATGATGATGCAAATGCAAATGTTAACTATCTTATGACTTCTAAATGCAGCGGGCTGAGGGAGCCCAACGAGCATGACCAGATGCCCCGTCATCGTCCTCGCAGCCTGCGGGAGATAGGACCGAGCGGGATGCTGACTTTGCTCGGGCAATTGCCCGGGCCGAGGAGGCGGAGGCCACCCTCGCGGAGTGGGTAAGAGACTAAAAAAACTTATGATTATGCCTAATTTAATGCTTTATGACTAATGATGTGAAAATGCAATCTACAGGCGAGGGATCTAGCAGCAGCAGTAGCCGAGGTAGAGAGAAGCAGGGCCGAGACTGATCGAGCCCGAGCGGAGACGGAGCTGGTGCGGGCAGAGATGGCCCGGCAGAGAGTGGAGACCCTGCGACGGCCAGATGATCCAGAGATGGAACAACTCCGGAAGGAGTTAGCGCAGGCACGAGCTGAGGTGGAGGAGCTCCGGATCGGGACGGCTGACTTGGATCGCTACCGGACCGAGGCACGAGAGACGCGGCGTCAGATCTTTACACTGAAGATCGAGCTGCGGACATTTGAGCGAACGGTGCGGATGATTGGCCGGGGACCGGAGCGAGGTACCTCCCAGAGTGGGATACATAGGAGCGCTGCCCCTAGCGGCTCAGTAGGGGACTTCCTCGTCAGCTCCTCCGCCCAGCGGAGGAATGAGAGGGCAGAGAGAGGACAGCAGGAGAAGAGTGCTTCCATAGCACCACCACCCAGGAAACCCGAGGGTGGAGAGGATGAGGGTGGCCCGGCTGATAAGCCGGCCGAATGATGCCTTTTCTTATGTTTTCTTTATTTGCATATAACTTTTAGCAAAAATGGAATGAAATTATCTTTTTCATTTTTCTGTTTGGTTTTAATTTGATGCGAGCGTGCATGAATGAATGTGAAATGTACAGGATAGATGAAATGTGGATGAATGAATGAGATGTATGCCGGAATGTATGTATGAAAATGGGAAGAAGATGAGGTGTATAAATGTGAAAGACCGCCAGGTCTAGTCAAGGATTAAAGGAATAGCTTGAACCCAGCAGCAGAGCAAGTGACGGTCTAAGATCGGACCGTCATAATCAAGTGACGCTCTGGTGAGAGACCGTTAATCATCAGAGGCCCATACGGGTCGTGGGGCTTCAGGGTAAATGACGGCCAATGGATGGTGCGTCAGAGGAAAATAACGGCCAAGGGTCAGACCGTTGATCATGGCAGAACGTTAGTTGGGCAGGGTAACTAGCAGGAAAATGTGACGGTCTGAAGGGGACGCGTCAGAATCAAGAGACGGTCAGAAGTAAGACCGTCAAGAAGCGTTTTAGCCCAGAAGAGAAAGAACCAAGTGGCTGAGAATATGACGGCTCAGGGATAGAGCGTTAGAGCGGAGTGACGGCCATGCGATGGACCGTTACTCACCACAGAACATGATTCGGGGAACTGAAACCCACAGAGAATGCGACGGTCGAGCGATGGCGCGTCGGAGTGAAGTGACGGCCATGCGATGGACCGTTAGAGTCTGGGTCGCAATCCGAATCGGATTGAGCCGAGATAACTAAAACCCGAGGTTTAGCCACTTAAATCACCGCTAGGACTTATCCTAATTGAAGATAAAGCCTTCTAGCCCGAGTCTTACCCTTCCAAAGTTAAATACAAGCCTTGGCAACTTAAAACCTTAATCAAAATCGTAGCTTTGCTAAAACCCCTGTTCTAGGGTTTGAAGAGCTCCTCCAAAGGGCAGAAAGCATGATGAAGAGGAGCTTCGAGATGATGGCTATGGAGGAGAAAGCCCACACCGGCCCTAAAGCTGCCAGGAAGGAACATGGAGAGCTCCAACGGCTAACCTCAATTCCCAAGCACTTAAGTTCTAACGTCCAAAGAGTGGTAAGTACTTATAACTTCATCCAAAGTTCAGAATTTTGCTGCACTTATTCTCTTCATGACTTCCTTTTTTCTTTTCTCAAGCCCCTTCCCGGCCCAAGGTGCTATTCCAATCTGAAGTGGGTGGCTCCCATGGTAAAGGCACTTCCCATAGAGGTCACATCCATCCTCAAAGCATGGCACCTCCAACCTCTCTTGGTCTTAGGCAAGAATTTCCAGAAATTGTCTTTCGATTGGCCAAGCCTTTCAGCACTTGTGGAACTATGGCATCCACAAACTCATACCTTCATCTTTCCTTCCTTCGAAGCAACCGTCCTATTGGAGGAGGTAGAAACCTACCTAGCCCTTCCTAAGACAAAAGTGGGGGATGAAGACCGGGTTTGCTACACAATAGAGCCTATCGACCCGTCCTCGATCTTGAGTGATTTTATTCATAATCCGAAGGACGTGAGAACCATGATCAGCCCACACCACATTCACTTGATACCCTTGGCTCAATGGGTGGTGTCTCATTGTAAAAATAAGTGGGAGAGACATGAAGCCATAGCCAAGGCGGTAGCGGTTTGCCTGTGTGGAATCTTTCTTTTTACCACTACCGACCACCTCTTAGATATTCAAAACCTTGGTATTATTAGTGGGCTGTGGCGGGGTATGTCTATCTCTCAAGCGGTCCTCTCATACCTCTATGAAGGACTAAGCTCGGCGTGCCTCGGAGGGCTTTTGTTCGGCTCTATGGTACTCCTTGAGTGCTGGATAGGGGTGAGAGTCAAATTCCTTCCTAAGGAAGACATAACTTCTGCAAGCCGACTCTTCGGGAGCCACCCTCTCTTCTTTATTGGAGGGGCATTTGGATATTCTCCTCAGGTTGAATGCAAGACAGCGGATAAGAAAACTCGGGATGAATGGCGCCTCTTCTTCAACACTTTACCAATGGACAAGTTCATCATGCGACCAAGAGTCCTCCAAAGTGCTCTTCTCAAAATACCGCGGCGCCAAGGCCTCGACCTCCAGCTAGTAGGGAACACTACCATGGCGATCTACAACCCGCACCGATGCCATCTTCAGATCGGATTACCTCGAATCGGCGTTTCTGCACTATCACACTACCCTCCCCTTCTACCTAGGAAGATGTGGACTGAGGAAGATGAAAGAGCGATCCGGAACGCGCTGATCATGTGGGAGATCAGCAAGGTGCGTCCGTGGCAAGAAGAAGTTGAAGAGAACGACGAAACACGCCGAGATTACTTGAAAGAGTTGAGAAGAATCCGCCCTCTTGCGGATAAGAAGTTGAATGTACCTTGATTCTCTTTTTTTTTTTGTTTATGAGAGATATTTACGTTATTGACAATCAATTTTGATTTTACCAAGATTTATATTTCATTAATCTTTGCTTGAGTGAGATAAGATTGCCATAGTTAAAAGATCTTGGGTTTCATCATGGGGAAGGCTAGAATGATATAAACAGATGGGGCTTCTTGAGGATATGACGGATGTACTCTGGTCCGTCATATGGAAATGACGGTCTTGCGATAGGCCGCCAGAATCGGAGTAATCAAGAGCCCAATTTCTGAAGGATGTGACGGATGTGTCTTGAGCCGTTATTTTTAAGTAACGGTAGACTCCCAGACCGTTATAATGATGGTTCAATGGAAAGGAAGAAGGCCCATGCCTGAAGGAAGTGACGGTCAAAGATGGGCCCGTTACATGACTGTAACGGTCTGATGCTGGCGCGTTACACACCTGAACTTGCATAGTTGTGAGCTTTTACCTTTGGGCTTGCCCCTGTATTCTGCACACACTTAGACATGAAACAAGTTAGCTCTGTTCTTAGACTCAACCCCTTGCCTTGAAGCAAGTTAGATAATGATCTTTTCTTGATATTTGGTCAAGGGGTGGAGCCTTATTAAATAGGCATTATGTGATGCATGCTATGCATATGATGGTATTTTTTGGGGGTTTTTGGAAAATCTTTAATGTTTTGGATTTTGAAAATATTTGTTGTTTTTGGATTTTGAAAATATTGGATGTTTTTGGATTTTAAAAACATATTTGATGGTTTTGGATTTTGAAAACATATTTGATGTTTTTGGATTTTGAGAAATATTTGATGTTTTTTGGATTTTGAAACATATTTGTTGTTTTTGGATTTTGAAACACCAGTGCCTCTCCAGCAACACAAGACCTCCCTTGTCTTATCTTGAGTCTCGAGATCGGCGTGCAAATAGTGTGACAGCCCCTGGCCGAGACCTGGTCATTGTGACGGTGTTTTTACCAACGTCATACCTAGGGTACTCGTCTTAGTCCTAAAAGAAAGAAGAACATGGGGGTAAGCTTAGGCCAGATATGGAAGTTTTTAGAACTCGATTCCCTCACCGTGCAACCTTATTAGAGATTTGGTCTGTTGTGCCGGGGCTTTTAGGTCCGTCATCGAACCTTTATCCACTTAGGCACGCATGCGACCGGGCTCATAACGTCCCGTGGGGAACTGTACTGCCACTCTTGTCATGCCTAATTTTTTCTTCTTCTTTTTCTTTTGGAGCTTTTGAGAATTCATTCACAGACCTTGAGATGATGCTTTTGATTTCATGGTAAAGAGCACTCCTTTTCTTTTCTTTTCTTTTCTTTCTTGTGGAGTCAGGTCATAACGGACTTGCCCCTATTTGAGACCTCTTCTCGTTAGGGAGTTTGGATCGGTTGTCTCCTTCTTATTTACTCCTTGCCCCTGGATGCAGCCGAAGAATGAAACGTACAGGGACTTTGACTTTCCCCCAAAGCATGGCCGAGGAAAAACGGTGTCTTTTTAAACAAGGAACCCGACCAGGGGCGTCGTGTAGTGTGTGTTTGCCTTACTCAAGACTCTCTTTTGAAGATAGGGAGGCATTTCTTATTGCCGGAAAAGCATATGGTTTAGATTTTTAAGGAAAGAAACGCTTAAGATACAACCCATTCCACGGGTGAGAGAGCTCCTCACCTTCCGCGTTTACTAAACGATAAGCATTCCCTGGATAAGCTTCTTTTATTACAAACGGCCCTTCCCAGTTAGGTTGCAACTTGGACCTAGGACCTGCAGACCGAATGAATTTACGTTTCAAAACAATTTCACCCTTACAAAATTTTCGTTCGATTACCTTCTTTTGAAAATAGCGCGAAACCCTTTTTTGATAAACAGAAACGTGATCGACCGCATTCATCCTCTTCTCATCTAAGAGTTCTAGCTGGACCAGCAACGCCTCTCGACGTTCATCAAGATTAAGTTCCTTATCGAGCTGCACTCTGAGGGAAGGGATTAAGATCTCGTATGGGAGCACCGCCTCCATCCCATAAGTTAAAGAGTAGGGAGTTTGTCCCGTAGGGGTGCGGACGGAGGTGCGGTAAGCCCACAGAGCTTCCACCAATCTTTCAGGCCAATCAGAAAATTTATGTGCTTCGCATGTTTTCTTAATGATTTTAAGAAGGGTTTTATTAGTGGCCTCGGCTTGACCGTTGCCTTGAGGGTAATATGGAGATGAATGATGCAGTGCAATATTGAACTTCTTACAGAGGTCCTTAAGCTCTTGGGAGACGAACTGGGGTCCGTTGTCGGTGATGATGCTGCTTGGTACTCCGAACCGCGAGATGATATTCTTCATGATAAAGCGGCATACCGTTGTAGCTTTGATCTCCGCGTACGCCTCGGCTTCGGCCCATTTGGTGAAGTACTCAGTGGCGGTGAGGATAAAGGATTTCTGCTTGATCTGAGAATTAGGATCACCGAGTGGGCCGACGACGTCGAAAGCCCACATAGAGAACGGCCAAGGAGCAGTCATAGGATGGAGGGATGAAGCTGGGGAGTGAATGTTATCAGCATGGAGTTGGCATTTAAGACACCTCCGGACATAGAGGGAGTAATCTTCCTCTAGAGTGGGCCAATAGTAACCCTGCCTAAGGATCATCTTTGCTAGAGCCTGGCCATTGACATGACCTCCACACTCACTAGAATGGGCTACTTCAGCCACCTTCCAAGCTTCTACATCATCTAAGCATCTCATGAGCATTCCATTAGTAGCGCACCTATATAGTTCTCCTGCAATGATAGTGTACCTTGCGGCGGCTCTTCTTATTGCTTTACGCTGCTCAGCCTTTGCCCCTTCTGGGAACGACCCTTCTTTGCAAAATAATTCGATTTCATGATACCAAGGCAATTCTTCTTCGTCCAGAATCTCCTCTAGTTCTGTTAATGAAACTTCCTTGAGATCCTCCTTCTCAACTTTCGCCTCTACAGATTTCCTGAGATTGATGAACCAAGGATCCTGAATGGAGGGTGCGTCCAATCTCTGGACGACGATGCTCTCAGTACTACGACTGAGGGGGAAGGATAAGGAGGAAGCAAGGGATGCCAAAGCATCAGCTAGAATGTTCAAAGAACGAGGAGTATGGATATAGATGAGCTTACGGAATCGCTTAGCGAGGAGCGTGACCAAATCTTGATAAGGTTTGAGCTTAGGGTCACGAGTACGGTAAGTTGACAGAACTTGCCGTAGGACGAGCTGAGAGTCTCCTATAATGTTCAAATAACGCGCGCCTAGGAGATAGGCGTGCTTCAAGCCGGCCAGGAGAGCCTCATACTCAGCGATGTTATTGGTAGCAGGGAAGCGAAGTTGATAGGCGAAGGGGATGGTTACTCCCTCTGGAGTAAGCAAAATAGCCCCAATCCCTTGGCCTTGGGAGTTGAGTGCACCGTCGAAGTGCAGAGACCAAAAGGGATGATTAGAAAGGACAGAGAGATGCTCATCAGGGAAATCGTCCTGAATGGAATCGGTATGAGGAATGGGAAGATGTGCAAGATGCTCAGCAATGGCATATCCCTTGACTGCCTTCTGAACGACAAAGGTGATGTCAAACTGAGAGAGGAAGCTCTGCCAGCGAGCTAACCTACTAGAAAGGACGGGCTTTTCTAGGAGATAACGGATTGGGTCCATTCTAGAGATCAGCCTAACTGGGTGGGCGAGAAAGTAATGTTTAAGCTTCTGAGCTACCCACACTAAGGCGGCACAAGTCTTCTCCATTGCGGTGTACTTGGATTCAGTTGGGTTAAACAACCGAGAGAGGTAGTACGCGGCCCGCTCTTTCCCTTCGTCATCCACTTGTGCTAAGACCGCCCCTAGGGAGTCCTCAATAACCGAGATATATAGGATTAGGGGTCTCCCGGGGACAGGAGGTTGCAAAACCGGGGGATTGGTTAGGTACTCTTTGAGGTCATCATAGGCCTTTTGACAATCTTGATTCCATTCGAACTTTACCCCTGCCTTAAGTAATTCATAGAATGGGCGGCATCTCTGAGAATGTTGAGATATGAACCTCCTAATGAATTGCAGCCGACCAATTAATCCTCGGAGTTCCGTAATGTTCTTCGGCGGAGGCATGTCCATGACGGCCTGTGCTTTATTAGGATCAATCTGGATCCCCCGTTTGCTTACTATGAACCCTAGCAACTTCCCTGAAGAGACTCCAAATACACACTTCTTCGGATTCATTTTAAGCTTATATTCCCTGGCTCTCTGCAGCACCTTAGCCAGAATAGAGGGGTGTTCTTCTTTTGTCCTTGACTTCACCAAGATGTCATCCACATACGCTTCCATGTATATGTGCATCATGTCGTGGAAGATGGCCATCATCGCCCTTTGATAGGTGGCACCTGCGTTCTTCAACCCAAACGGCATAACCACATAACAATACGTGCCCCAGGGCGTGGTGAAGGAAGTTTTCTCTTGATCTTCCGGAGCGAGACAGATTTGATTGTAGCCCGAGTACCCATCCATGAACGACAGAGCTTCGTACCCGGCAGTGTTATCCACTAGGACGTCTATATGAGGTAGTGGGAAATCATCTTTGGGACATGCTTTGTTCAAGTCCCTGAAATCAATGCATATGCGCACTTTTCCATCCTTCTTGAGGACAGGGACTATGTTCGCCACCCACTGGGGATATAAGACTACTCTGACGAACTTGGCCTTGTATAACTTATCGACTTCTTCTTTGATCCTCAAGGCCATGTGGGGGTGAAATCTTCTTGACTTTTGTTTAACAGGTGTTGCCCCTGGTTTAAGCACGAGTCGATGCTCCACTAAGGAGGGGTCAAGACCTGGCATGTCCTCATAAGACCAGGCGAAAGAATCGATGTACTCCCTTAGAACCTTAATTAGATCTTCTTCTACCTGCGGCGGGAGATCAGCTGAAATAAAGATAGGCCTTGGGTCTTCTTCTGTTCCCAAGTTGATTTCCTTTGTAGGTTCACCCACTGCCGTCGACGGCTGGTCGAATCTCTTTAATCCTTGTGCATACAAGTCGGCAGTGTCATCTACGTTGCTATCTTCATCTATGGGATCCTTCTCATCCAAAACCTCATAGACGCCTAATCCGTCGTCGCTCCATTCCCCTTCTATTTCCTCTTCATCTTCGATCATAATCGCCGTGGCGACGAATTCCGGACACTTCAGAAGAGCATGACATCGCTGAGCCAAATCTTGCAAGAACCTATCAGGAACAGATCGGGAAGGATGCGCAAGCGAGCGCGGCTCAGAATGGGAAGGGTCGGACGACCTAGAACAAGACCCTACTTCTCTAGACCTAACTGACTCTACTTCCTTTGACTCACTAGACCCTAATCCTAACCTAGGGGAGAGAAGGCTTAGTGGAAGGGAAGGAGCAGGGGATTCGTGCCCCTGGGAGGAGGAGGATGGAGATAGGACAGCGTAATCTTCCACTGAAATCTCCGTTTTAAATTTGACGTTTTTTTTTGGAGATCAGTAGAGACTATGCAGCAAGACAGAGGAGGTGGGAGCTGCATGGGGAACAGCTCGGAAAGGATGCCATTGGAGAAAGGATCAGAAGAAGACAACCATATCTCACGGAGCTGAGCATTAGGGGAGAGAGGAGTGAGTAGAGTGGACAGATCAATACACGGACACTTCCCGCGAGCACAAGGGATGAATTGAATCTCCGGTGGATCAATGATGGAGGGATTTATCATGACAGGAGGAAGACGGGGTATGGGCTCCCTTTGTTGCAAGATGGATTGGAAGCGTGAGGGAGACCAAGAGAAAACAATCGGAGAGCTCCCCACCTTTTGTATTTTAACCGCGGGTTGCTTCTTCGGCCTCCACTGTACGAGCCGAACCTCTCGCTGTTTCTGGCGATCTTCTTCAGAAAAGATCCTTTGCAAGGCCTGACTATAGTCGAGCATGTCACCATTTGACCTTCCTGGCAGGGAAGGTGGACTGGCAACTGGACAAACTATATCCCTTCTTGGCTGCACCGGTTCTGGAGCTAATGTGCCGGGCTGGAGAGGCCCCCTGACAAAGTGCTCACGATAATCCCATGTAAGTGGCCCAGAATCACCCATTATAGATAATGTTGTTTCCTTGTAACCAAGGCCTCTTCTGCCCATTTTCTTTCCCTTAGGTATGGGCTTAGTCATTCCTTGCAGTTGCGCCCCGAGGCCTCTCCCCGGTTGATAGCCCAGTTTCAATATGATATTCCACCCTTTTGAATCTCGGATCTGTGGCTTCACTTTGACATTGACTGGAGTAGTGATGGGCTTGGGAGATGTGTAAGCCCAAGGAAAGTTCAAATCAAGCACTGATATGACGGGCCGGCTACTCGGCCATAGTGTGGGAAGAACCTGATCTGAGAGGGCCTTGACCGTCTGTACTGTGGCCAAGCTTTTAACTTTGACGACCCTCCCTTGAAAGGGAAATTTGACGCACTGATGTGCGGTGGAGGGTACGGCGCCAAGCGTGTCAATCCAGGGACGACCCAAGATAGCCTTGAACATAGGGTCGATGTCGAGAACATAAAATTCCACGGCCATAGTGAGGGGACCGAGCTCCGCCTGAATGGTGATCACCCCGTGACATTCTCGCCTTGAGTTGTCATATGCTGCTATAGTAGTGGGGGTAGGCTGTAGTAACTCTTCGGATATGTTGCATGCTCGGAGGGTACTAAGTGGGCAAACATTAATTGAGGCCCCGGTGTCAACCAATGCTGCTTCAATGTCAACTTTGTTCAGGGTAATTGTTATGCAGAGCGGCTTTTGTCGAGCCCCTGGAGGTGCAAGCTCGGTTTCTGAGAAAGTAATTGCCGGCCCTTTGGAAATAGTTGCCAATGCCGTTGGTAAACTATCGACTGCCACGTCTTTGCTAACCATTACTTTCTGCAAGAAGTCCCTCAGTGCATCCTGATGAAGGGTGGACCTTTTGATTAACTCCAACACGGATATCTTAGCGGGTACTCTATCCAGATGATGTAGCAAGTCATATTGAGTACCCGGCAGAGGTTCAGCCTCCTCTTGCTCGGCCGTTGGCTGGGTGGACTGGGGGTTGGAAGCAGTAATGTAATTCCGATGGAACATCTTTCCGCTTCTTAAGGCACAGTTTGCCGCAGCATCTGAAGATAGTGTGACGGGTGCCGCAGGGTGGATGAGTGGGATAGGCTGTGTGGGGGAGGTGTTTTGGTGGAGCGTGGGGTTAGCGAGGTTAATGGGGGGTGAGTGGATGATAGGTGAGGGATTGGTGGAAGGCAAGGTGGTGACGAATGTCGATGCAGGTGGTGGGAAGGCTAGTGGGTGTTTGAGAATGGGTGAAGGATTAGGGGATGGTGTGACGATGGCGTGGGGAGTAAGTGTTGGAGG